>OV277873.1:50615240-50863031 GCA_922989275.2 Gari tellinella
TATAAAAAGTAAAGCATAAAAGCTCTAATGAACTTTCTGCTTTACTTCCATCTTGCTTTAGCCATCCACCTCCCTAAAACACCTAAAAATACTATGTTTTGGTCGTAAAAGTGAGGTTTTACTGAAGTTAATTACGACTGGAATTAAGTTTTCAATTGCTGCAGGTGTCCAAGTTGCTGGGTGGGGTAGACAGCAGATGGCTAGAGTGTCTAACACTCAATCTCCACTCTACTCTATTCAGTGGGTCAATTCGTGGTATGTACATTCATTGTCAATTTGCTTAAAACCCTAGCGGTGAAACCATGAAACCTTTGCAATCAGTTTGGATCCTGACGAGAAGATGCATAATGCAGCATCTCATCAGGATCCAAACTGTTTGACAATCTGACCCTGTTTTGAAAAGAAAATTTGAAAATTCTATTTTAAGAACAGGAGCAGACGACATTTGTTGCAGATGACAAAATTACCCAGCATGCAATCCAAATGCTATTTGATTGTATTGAAAGAAGTTACAGGTATCACTTGAAAGCAAGATGAAAGTAAAACAGAAAGCTCCTAAAGGAGCTTTCTGTTTACTTACATCTTGCTTTAAGCAGCCACCTGCCTTAAACATCAAATAATTAACATAATTGAGGAGTCAAAACTGAGGGGTTCGGAAGTTAATCAATAATGTTTAATTAAAGGGTCGTAACAATAACAGGGAGAAAGTTAATTAATTTCCAATATTTTTTCCTCTCTGTGATCGTCAAACCCTACACTTCTGGTAGGTGGTAACCACATTAGAGTACTAATTTAACCTGTTCCTCAATAGCTATTAATGCTAATTACCTACATGTATATACATGTATATACTGCATGTATAAACTGCATACATGTATAGTACATGTATACCCAACTGATATATAACCTGACAGGGTGTTTAGTATTCCTTTGTTTAACCCTTTACTCCATAGAGGCACCTTTCAGCACCTCTACCTTCACCATCATTATTCATAGAGACAGCACAAAAGAATATTAATTGATGCAAAAGAGCTTTACTTTCATGTTGCTTTAAGCAGTCCCCTGCTCTAACCCTTTCCCCCATGGAAGCACCTTTTAGCGGATATGATTTATTCTTCAGCTGAAGAAACAAGAGGGCCTGAAGGCCCTGATATCGCTCACCTGTTGTACTGAAGCCTGATAGCTTTACCTTTCTGTTTCGCCCGTTTAAATCTAAATTCATTCAAATTTGTAGTATAGCATGTAAACAATTTTGGAATACAACCTCATAATTCAAGTATAGTAGAGTTCATCAAGGGCAGATAACTAGAGCCTAAAAAATACTGAATTGAAGCATTTTCTAGCATTTCAAAGTATATCAAGGGCAGATAACTATTGCCACAATGAATAGATTTCAACAATAATTGCACTCCTTCGAGACCTTATAGCTATATACTTTGTGTGAAAGTATAATCAAAATACATTGAAAATTGTAGTTGCAAGAGAGTAAACACTGTTAGATATGGCATTTTCAGCAATTCAAGGGCAAATAACTCTTGACCTATTAGTCCGATTTCAACCATAATCGACCTCATATGAACTTTTATGGTTATATATAATCTGGGCAAGTTTGAAAAAAATTGGATAAAAATTGTGGCCTCTAGAGTGTAAAAACCCTAAAGTATGTCATTTTCAGCAATTCAAAGGTAGATAACTCATGACCTATTGGTCTGATTTTAACGATAATCAAACTCCTTTGAACTCTTATGGTAATATACAATCTGGGCAAGTTTGAAAACGATTAGATAAATATTGTGGCCTCTAGAGTGTAAACACTGTTAAATATGACATTTTCAGCAATTCAAAGGTAGATAACTCTCGACCTATTGTTCTGATTTCAACCATAATCAAACTCCTCTGAATTCTTATGGTAATATACAATCTGAGCAAGTTTGAGATAGATTGGATAAAAATTGTGGTCTTTAGAGTGTAAACACTGTTAAATATGGAATTTTCAGCAATTCAAAGGTAGATAACTCTTGATCTGTAGGTCTAATTTCAACCATAATCGAACTCATCTGAACTCTTATGGTAATATTTAATTTGGGCAAGTTTAAGAAAGATTGGATAAATATTGTGGCCTCTAGAGTGTAAACACTGTTAAATATGGCATTTTCAGCAATTCAAAGGTTGATAACTCTTGATCTATTAGTCTGATTTAAACCAGAATCGAACTCATCCGAACTCTTATGGTAATTAACAATCTGAGCAAGTTTGAGAAAGATTGAATAAAAATTGTGGCCTCTAGAGTGTAAACACTAAAATTGTTGACGACGGACGACGAACGACGGACGACGGACGCCGGACATTCAAGGATTTTTAGCTCACCTGACCTAGCTCAGGTGAGCTAAAAAGTTCCAATTTAATCAGTCATGAATATATAGTATAGGGAATATTTTCTATATTCTAGCACATGGAATCCTGAGCTTGGTCCATTCCATCTGAAAGCAGGAATGTGGAATGGACCAAGTTCAGGAACTTTTAGGTAGAGTTGAAGTAGAATGTGAGAGAGTAGGACTACGCCTCAACCCAAAGAAAACTGAATACCTGACATTCAATATGGAATCTAATCATCCATTAACAACCATCAGCGGCGTAGCTCTGAAAGAAACAGAAGACTTCAAATACCTAGGTTCCTGGGTCAAATCTTCTGACAAAGACTTCAAGATTAGAAAGGCAATAGCTTGGAGAGTGCTCAACCAGATGAGGGCAGTATGGACCTCAAATCTAGACCGCAAACTGAAAGTGAAGCTATTCCTGGCTACAGTTGAGTCAGTTCTCATCTACGGCTGTGAGGCATGGACCATGACTGCTAAACTGACTAAAAGCATTGACGGCACATATACCAAGATGCTGTGCGTGGTCCATCAGATCAGCTGGAGAGACCATCTAACAAACAAGGAGCTATATGGAAACCTCCCAAAACTCTCAGAGAAAATAAGGCAAAGAAGATTGAAGTTTGCTGGACACTGCTACAGGCATCCAGAACTTCCAACTAGCCACCTTGTATTATGGCAGCCAAGACAGGGAACACGTAGTAGGGGTGGGCAAAGAAAGACCTACGTAGACGGTCTTTTGGAGGACACCAGAATGAGTAACACCGAGGAAGTTGCAAAATGTATGCTAGACAAAGAAGTTTGGAGGTCCATGTCTACCCGAGGACGTTGGCGGAAGCAAACGGCTCGACATGAGTGAGTGAGCACATGGAAGCTTAAAGCAGGTTGAAAGTAAAGCAGAATGCGCCTTAAGGCGCATTCTGCTTTACTTTCAACCTGCTTTAAGTGGTCACCTATCTTCAATACTAGATATAGGCAATGGGGTAAAGGGTTTAACACTGTTGGGTTATCCAGGATTTGCCTAAGTGACTATGGAGGAAAGAAGGAACTCATTACTACATAGATGTGCATTTTAACATCTTTAATTTATTCCTCCACTGAAGAAAATAGTTCTAATTTATACAGCAATGAAAGTAAAACATAAAGATTTTTTTATGCTAGCAGATCAGAATAGAATAGAATGGAATGGAGATTGGGTGTTAGACACTCAAGCCACCTGTCGCCTACCCCAGCAACTGGGACACCTGCAGCAGTTAAATATTAAACGCTGGATCTAACTATAAACTAAACTCAAGATCTAACTATATATAAGACGGTAGCTTAAAGCAGGCTGAAAGTAAAACAGAATGTGCCTTACCTAAATAGTTCTTATTGTAAATATTCATGAATGTATAAATTGGAAATATTTTCTTCAAGGGAGGAAAAAATTAGAGGCATAATCAGTTTTTGCCTTAGATTTTTCAGACCACTTGCTTTTTTTCACTGTTATCAGAATTAGTCATATTCACATAAGAATTTGGCATATTATGCCAAATTCTGATGTGAATATGATTAATTCTGATACAAATGCCACTTGCCCGAATCAGAAACCACTTGCCCTGGGCTTCGGGCAAGTGGGTTAGGGCACAGGCTGATTAATATCCTCAATGTACTCTACAAGGGGAGGGCTGTTACTAACGTTGTAAGAACTTGTAGCCCGACCCTTTTGCAAATATATTTGTATGTAAGATGCCATTATTTGTTAATTTGAATTGTTATATCAACCTTTGTACAAATATGGGGCAATGAATCATGTTTAAACTAAATGTACTCTAGTTGAACACACTAGTCTCTCACCTTTGAAATTCTTCAAGGCTTCTTTACTAGCATTGAACTGTTTAATGGTCCACTGAAAAACATAACAGTAAAGTGGTGACAACAGTGTTTCAGCATGGTTTTCTACAATATGGGCCAAATGGCACCCTCCTTTCAGAAAAGGGGGCCAGACACAAAATGCAGGTGGGGGGGATTAGTTGTACTAAAGTTTGGCTATTTTGTATTAATATGAAACTTACAACATCTGCTGTCACTCCCTATATAGATACCTTAGTCCATTACCACATTAATATATATTCATTTACGCTGCACACAATCAATAGGCCGTCATCACCCATATCTATCATGTGACTATTTCTCGGTGCCATATGAACATTTCATGTGTCGTTACGTAAAACCCATCTCAATCGATCAATATCTATCATCACCAGTCGCCGATTCCACAGATTTTCCATCTGAGTTTATATTCGAGCCAGATTTAGTCCCGGTCAAATCAGAATTGTTTGTCAGCTGTGACACATTTTCTTTAATAGGACATTCCTTCGCCTAATCAGATTTATCCCTCATACCGTGTGCGTAAAGAAATCTGTGATCATACTTTCATTTTGATTTTAGTAGTGAGTTTAGCCGGAAGTTTACTATTACAAAGGCATCACGGAAAATTATTATTATATTTTTTAAACTGGTTCACATTGAATAACATTGGGGAAATGCTCTTAAATATTGTGTATTATAAACCAGTCCGTACCTGTTTGTCCCTAATACTGAACGTACTATGGCGCACCGATCGTCAAAATCAGGTTATTTTGACGCACAGAGTTTTTCAAAATGCGGGAATTATTTGGAAAAGGGGGGATTCATTCAAGTGCACATTCTGGCTGAAACACTGTGACATAGGTCAACATGACAAGAGCTCAGCTGAATAAATGTCTTACATATCCACAATTTGACCACAAGTGCATACATTTAGACTTGCAACATCTGTATAAAATGTATTCTAAGTTTTAAGTTGGTTGGTCTAACACTTTGAATTATTTGGGTACCAGATCTAAACAGAAAACAGGGCCTTAGACAAGGGGAGGGGGGGGGGGGTTAAATTGAACAAATCTAACATTTTCACATTCATATTTTGGATTTGATCAGTTTACTCTCTCTCTCTCATCTGCAGCCTTGATATAACACACAATATTAATGTTTCCATGACAACAAGGCTTACCGTGGCACTCCCTGTGATGACAACATTCGGTCTGTCAGAGGGGCCGCTCAACATCCATGAGTTGAACACATTATACACAATATTAATGTCTCTATGACAACAAGGCTTACCGTGGCACTCCCTGTGATGACAACATTGGGTCTGTCAGAGGGGCCACTCAACATCCATGAATTGTACACATTATACACAATATTAATGTTTCCATGACAAGGCTTACCGTGGCACTCCCTGTGATGACAACATTGGGTCTGTCGGAGGGGCCGCTCAACATCCACGAATTGTACACATTATACACAATATTAATGTCTCTATGACAACAAGGCTTACCGTGGCACTCCCTGTGATGACAACATTGGGTCTGTCAGAGAGGCCGCTCAACATCCATGAATTGTACACATTATACACAATATTAATGTCTCTATGACAACAAGGCTTACCGTGGCACTCCCTGTGATGACAACATTGGGTCTGTCGGAGGGGCCACTCAACATCCATGAATTGTACACATTATACACAATATTAATGTTTCCATGACAACAAGGCTTACCGTGGCACTCCCTGTGATGACAACATTCGGTCTGTCAGAGGGGCCGCTCAACATCCACGAATTGTACACATTATACATCGCAGTGTTAACAAATGGATTCCAAAGAAAGTCCTGTGAAAAATAATCAAAGCATTATACGGCAAGCGGATCCAAGGATTGCTTCAGATACTGAGAAGATTTTCAAGTAATGTTATATCTAGATACCTCGTTAGTTTCAACTCATTTAACCCAGAAGCTTATTTCTAGTATTGAAGGTAGGTCCCCACTAAGTGACTTAACCCTTTACCCCATAGCCTGTTTCTAGTTTTGACGGTAGGTGGCCATTTGAAGCAGGTTGAAAGTAAAACAGAATGTGCCAAGGTGCATTCTGCTTTAGTTTTAGCCTGCTTTAAGCTACTATCTTCTAGGACAAAGAAATTATTTCTTATGTTACACATTCGTGAAACAAGAACTACTATCCTCTGTAGAGCAATTAATTAAAGGTGTAAAAAGTTGTTTATATGGGGTAATGGGTTAACCCATTACTCCATAGATATGCCTTTATGCCTAAAATTTACTGATCCACAAAAGAAAATAATTCCATTTAATTCAGTCATGACGATGAATGCACCTAAGAAATGTTTCTGATATCTTAGCAGATGGTAGCTTAAAGAAGGCTGAAAGTAATGTACCTTAAGGAGCATTCTGTTTTACTTTCATCTGTCCATACTGAAAACAGGCTACCCAGGAAAAAGTTCAAATAAGTGTTATATTTAAGAAATAATCTATGTTCTACCGTTGTCAAACGGTATTTTACAACGGTTGGGAGTTGTGGTGCGCAGGAATTGGCCACGAAGGCCGACCGACCGACCGTTGTAAAATACCGTTTCACAACGGTAGAACATAGATTATTTCGATTCTAACATGACCAGATTTAAAGAAATTCATTAGAAAGGAAATCAAATGTTCCATACTTATTTCCTCAGCGGATGAAGTTTTTCGACCGAATAACTTTTTCCCCGGCATTACAAGAATCTAACACCCATAAGCAAATTTACAATTACCAATCCATAATCTGGCATAGAACAAACATTACATCAAACAAGACAGAAGAATGAGAAAAGTACTGTAACGTTACTGGTTAAAAGTATATGGTCTTTACGGGCTATATGAATAACGAAAGAAATTTAAAAAACATAACGTATGAACGCACGTGGTCACATCATGTCATATAACCGCGGGAGGAGCGGGGTAGGGAAGAGCATGGTATAACGTCTCAGGTATACCACGAAAGACCTGTTCTTTGTTTATAGAGACGAATTCACGTGTCATGTTAGAATTAGGATTTAACCCATTACCCCATAAATACGCCTTTTTACACCTTTGATTTATTCCTCCACTCTAGAAAATAATTCCAATTTATACAGTGATGAATGTTTCATAAGAAATATTTTCTACATTCTAGTAGATGGTAACATAAAGCAGGCTAAAATTAAAGCAGAATGTGCATAAATGCACATTCTGCTTTACTTTCAACCTGCTTTAAGTGGTCAGCTGTCTTCAAGATTAGAAACAGGCTATGGGGTAATGGGTTAAAAGAGGATCTTTCACCAATCTCATTCATTGATTGATCACTGGAGAGAGGTAAGGCAGTGATTGAGAAAAAATAAATTATATCTTTTTTGATTTAGGAAAAGATGACAAAAGTACTATGTTTAACCCATTACCCCATAAATATGCCTTATGACTCCCTTAATTAATGCCTCCTTATATAACTGGTACCCATAAACGGTGTCATTCCAAATTGCCAAAACTAAACATTTTTCCCAACCTTTGGTAATAAAATTCCCAATTCAAAGAGTTTAGATTGAGCAGAGTTTGTTTTAAGCATCTTTAAAGCAAATCCTGTTAATGCCAGCTGAAGACCCATACCCTTACAGAGGGTATACTTGGACAATTTGTTGCTAGCAGTCAAATTCAGTTTGAATTTTATATAGTTAACTGTTTGATATGGTCCATGTACGATTCTCAATTTGACTAAAATTTAAAATGACACAAAATTTTCCCAATTTGACTAAAAACAACGCAACTTTTTACCAATTAGCTCGGAACCCTGATACTAGAAACAGTCTATATGAGAAAGGGTTAAGTAACTTCTAAAATGTCTTTATCAAGACCTGCACTAATAAAACATATTTCAAATCCCACCACTCTAGCATTGATATGGTCATCGCTGAAGTAGATATTCTCATGTGCTTTCTGTGGGTCAACAGTCCGCTCACTCAGAAGATTCACAAACTCAAAGTACAGTTGTCGTATCCGAGAATCACCCAGGAACGTGATATGGTTGCGACCACCCCAGTACGATATATAATGCATACACATCCTCGACTCCCTGTGAACAAATAAAAACAATCATACAATACTACGTAAGCGGAAGCCCTGAAACACCAAATGGAAAATATCATTACAGTCAAGTCCATCTTAGACTATTTTATAATTGGGTCTACACTGTTTGCATAGGACAAGAGTACTTTCTTTTCACTGACATACCAGGGCTGCCATAACTTGATCATATTTTTCAAGCTCATGTAGATCTACTTAAAGCAGGTTGAAAGTAAAGCAGAATGTGCCTTGAGGCAGATTCTGCTTTACTTTCAACCTGCTTTAACCCAAAGCTTTGAGGCACATTCTGCTTTACTTTCAACCTGCTTTAAGCTACCATCTGCTAGGATAAAAAATCCGAAATTTTCGGAAAAATCCAGAAATGGCAGCCCTGACAATCTGTTTGTAAAAGATTAATATTTTAACACATGTATTACAAAATGACATACAGTGTAGACCCTGATAAGAGGGCTCCTGTAAGAGCTCTCTTATCCGAGTCTACACTGTTTGCATAGGACAAATGCATTTTTCACGTTTAACTGTTTGTATAGGACAAATGTCATTGGGACGATTGGGTTCAAACTTTTCATCCTTTATGTTTAACATATTTGTTTGACAAGACAGCTTGATTTAAAGAAAACATTTCACTGAAAATGTAATAAAATAATTTTGTTAAGTTTCTGTGAGTTTGTATCCATGCATAGATGAGAGTAACTTGTCCTCAGAAATAAGGGCTCCAGATAGGAGGGATTTTTATGGATTAAGTTGGGTAAGATACATACACGTGTACTAGGGAGTAAACTGAACAAATGTGTCACTACTCATCAAAATTGCCTCAAAGAGATGATTTTAATGAGAAGTAACACCATAGGGTTTAAACTTGAATGCAGAAATAAAGATTTAATTTTTTAAATACCCCCCCCCCCCCCCTTATCTGGAGCTCTGGATAAAACCATAATCTGACCACCACTTGCCAATCAATAACCAGTGATAAGATTACATGTCACTTTGTGCATCCCGAGTCCAATACTCATTAAATTTGCCAGGGACTCATCATTTCAAAAGTTGCCAGTCCCATGGACCCATAGTTTTTCTGACGTTTATTAACCTATTACTCAAAAGCAAATAGTAGCTTAAGGCACATTCTGCTTTACTTTCAACCTGCTTTAAGTGATCACCCGTCTTCAAAACTAGAAATAAGTTAAGGGATATTGGGTTAGTTTTTCACCTCAAGGACTCAATGTTTGTCTCAAGGACTCATTGTTTTACAGAATGTGCATCCGGAGGACTCATGAATTCATCTGGTTTCTAAAATTATCCTGAGGACTCATGAATTCATCTCAAGTTTCTGGTTTCTAAAATTATCCGGAGGACTCATGAATTCATCTGGTTTCTAAAATTATCCAGAGGACTCATGAATTCATCTGGTTTCTAAAAGTATCCAGAGGACTAATGAATTCATCTGGTTTCTAAAATTATCCGGAGGACTCGTGAATTCATCTGGTTTCTAAAATTATCCAGGACTCATGAATTCATCTGGTTTCTAAAATTATCCGGAGGACTCATGAATTCATCTGGTTTCTAAAATTATCCGGAGGACTCATGAATTCATCTGGTTTCTAAAATCCGGAAGACTCTTGAATTCATCTGGTTTCTAAAATTATCAGGAGGACTCATGAATTCATCTGGTTTCTAAAATTATCACTGAATAGCTACTTACTCTCTAGTGTATTTATGCATCATACATCCATATGGCTGCCATGTGGCGTACCCGGGAAACCGACCATCACTAAGTAACCACTTACAGGAGTCATTGCCTGAAAAAATAGAAATTACTTTTATTATAATTTATATGCCTCCGTATGATATCGAGTGTTTCAGCGTGTATTTGCACAGTAAAATACAAGAGTCTGTATCGGCCACCTTGTATCAGCCCGTTTGTATTTTACTCTGACGTCGCTTTCGGTTTAATGTGACGTTATTTATGTACATGTGCAAGTGCCGCGACATTCATTGTGGCAAACAAAAATTCTTGTTCTGCTTCAAATAACTAATGAATTTTGGATATAAAATTATTTACACAACTATCAGGGGCGTAGCTGCTATAAGGCACAACAGGCCCGGGCCTACAAAATTTTCTAGGCTTTGAAAAAATATAAAAAATCAAAAACACCAAAAAAGGCATAAAAACTGAAGGCTAAAGGGGGTTAGACCTTATTTTCTAAATCCCTCCAAACACACTTCAGAGCTCACCATTTCATTTCTAATTTCAATTTTTCTTCCGGGGGAGGACCCCCACTTGTATTTGTCAAATTCAACTTAATGAAAGTCAAGACTTTAAAACTCAAAGTTGCCTGCAAAAAAAGGCCTAGAGCAACATGTATCTCTCATGCGTGTAAAAGTAGAATTATTCTAGCAGAAATAGAGGCTAGTCACACACACACAATATAGGGAGCCTTGAACAAAAGTGTATGGTTCACGCAGAGCGTAACCAGTGCCCCAAAACACACTTCAGGGCTCACCATTTCAGTTCTTATTGTTATTTTTCTCCCGGGGGAGGACCCCCGGACCCCCTACCAACACTTTTTAATTTAACTTGCCGTAGTAACTACAAAGTTGGCAGTAATAAAACACGCGGTTACACGTGCCCCTCTCATGTGTCTTAAAGTCATATAGCTTTATCTGAGCTAAAGGTAGATCTAAGTCACAAAAACTTTTTATTTAAAATATAAGGGAGCTTCGAACACAATTGTATGCACCACACTGATCGTATTCAGTGCCCCAAACCCCTCAAAACACAGTTTAGGGCTCTCCATTTCAGTTTTAATTTCCATTTTTGTCTCCCGGACCCAATCAGCATCTATCTATTTCCAGTTTCAGAAACTGAAGAATTTAGATCTAGTAACTACAAAACAAGAGGGCCTGAAGGCCCTGATATCGCTCACCTGTTGTACTGAAGCTTGATAGCTTTACCTTTCTGTTTTATCTGTTTTAATCTAAAGCCATTCAAATTTGTAGTATAGCATGTAAACAGTTTTGGAATACAACCTCATAATTCTAGTATAGTAGAGTACATCAAGGGCAGATAACTAGGGCCTAAACAATACTGAAATGAGGTCTTTTCTATCATTTCAAAGTATATCAAGAGCAGATAACTATTGCCACAATGATTAGATTTCAACATTAATTGCACTCCTTTATGCTTATAGGTATATGTGTGTGCAAGTAAAATAAAATCCATTGAAAACTAGTTGCAAGAGTGTAAACGCTATTCAATATGGCATTTTCAGCAATTCAAGGGCAGACAACTATTGGCCTATACGTCCGATTTCAACCATAATCACACTTATTTGAACTCTTATGGTCATATACAATCTGAGCAAGTTTGAAAAAGACTAGATAAAAATTGTTGCATCTAGAGTGTAAACACCCTTAAATATGGCATTTTCAGCAATTCAAAGGTAGATAACTCTCAACCTATACATCCGATTTCAACAATAATCAAACTCATCTGAACTCTTATGGTAATATACAATCTGAGCAAGTTTGAGATAGATTGGATAAAAATTGTGACCTATGGAGTGTAAACACCCTTAAATATGGCATTTTCATCAATTCAAAGGTAGGTAACTCTCTACCTATTAGTCTGATTTCAATCAAAATCGAACTCATCCGAACTCTTATGGTCTTATACAATCTGAGCAAGTTTGAGATAGATTGAATAAAAATTGTGGCCTCTAGAGTGTAAACACCCTTAAATATGGCATTTTCAGCAATTCAAAGGTAGATAACATCTCAACCTATTGGTCCGATTTCAACCATAATAAATCTCATCTGAACTCTTATGGTCTTATACAATCTGAGCAAGTTTGAGATAGGTTGGATAAAAATTGTGGCCTCTAGATCGTAAACACCCTTAAATATGACATTTTCAGCAATTCAAAGGTAGATTACTCTCGACCTATTAGTCTCATTTCAACCATAATCAAACTCATCCGAACTCTTATGGTCTTATATAATCTGAGCAAGTTTGAGATAGATTGGATAAATACTGTGGCCTCTAGAGTGTAAATACCCTTAAACATGGCATTTTCAGCAATTCAAAGGTAGATTACTCTTGACCTATTAGTCCGATTTTAACCATAATCGAACTCATCCGAATTCTTATGGTATTATACAATCTGAGCAAGTTAGAGAAAGATTGGATAAATATTGCGGCCTCTAGAGTGTAAACACTAAAATTGTTGACGACGAACGACGCACGACGGACATTCAAGTATTGCAAAAGCTCACCCTGAGCTAGCTCAGGTGAGCTAACAATCCTTCAACATTAACTCTTTATTCCATATAGCCTGACTGTCTCCAGTATTTGAGATAGGTGACCACTGAGCGAGTTTAGAGTAAAGCAGAATGTACCTTAATAGAGGAGGTGGTATATACGATATACGATGGAAAGTCACATTACATAGATGGCCGCATCCATACGAAAAACTTCTCTGTCAATGAAAACCTGTGAATTTCTTGTTTAGGTTACAATGATTCGAGAGGAAAGTAGATTTGATCAGTTCCAAAAGTGTATATCTATACAACTTTATGACTGTTATGCTCGATATTGCCGCCTATACAAACGTACAGTAGTAACCAATGCTATATCAGCACAGGACGCACCCGTGTCCTTACGCCAGAAATATGTATTCCATTTCCATGGATAGACGCTGCATTAGTTACTGTTGCAATTGCATGATTACAGATGGTTTTATGTTATGGTTGTTTAAGGTGACCAGGCATGATGTTTGTACAACAGTATATTTACCTGTTATTAGTGTTGTTGTAGGTGACCGAACTGGCTATTTGTTCAACAGTATATTATTGTTGTTTAATGTAGCCATGGGCGTAGCTGCTATTAGGCACAACAGGCTTTGAAAAAATTAAAAATGCCAAAAATGCATAAAAATTGAAGGCTAAAGGGGTTAGACCTTAATTTCTAAATCCCTACAAAGCAATCCTTGAACATCAACCCTTTGTTCCATAGCATGTTTCCAGTATTGAAGATACATGTAGGTGACCACTTAAGCGAATTTAGAGTATTTAGCAGAATGTCCCTTAAGGAGGTGGTATATACGTGGACAGTCACGTTAAATAGATGGCCGCCTCCATACGAAAAACTTCACTGTCAGTGAACACCTGTAAATTTCTTGTTTATGTTACAATGATTCGAGAGGAACGTAGATTTGATCAGTGCCAAAAGTGTATATAAATGAAACTGTATGACTTTCGTCCTCGATATTGCCGCCTATACAAACGTACAGTAGTAACCAATGCTATATCAGCACAGGACGCACCCGTGTCCTTACGCCAGAAATATGTATTCCATTCCTGTGGATAGACGCGGTTACTGTTTGTATGATTACAGTGGATTTATAAATGTTTTTATGGAAGGGTTTTACGTTAGCTAGCCAGAAATGCAACAAAATTCAATTATTATTCACGATATGACAAGTTTTGTTTCAATAGGGCGATAGTAAACTGAAAATCAGTTGAACACTTTGTCTCTATATTATACGCTTTTATCACAAACATTTTCAACATCTATTGTGTCGGCTTCTTGTGTGCAACACCACGTCCGGGGGAACGATTGTCGGCAGTAGATCTCACCGTTGATGAGATATTCAATACATTTGCATCAGTCAAATCTAGGAATTCGGAATTAATTTAATGAATTCCTAGATTTGACTGATGCTTTAAAGGTATCTATATGTTCAATCGTAGGTAAACCAGAGACTATTACATTAGAAAAATAAGGGTATTGTTTTGCGGAAGTTTCGCTATTTTCAATCTCAGCTATCCTAGAGCTTCTGGGGGGCTTCGCCCCCAAAAACCCCTTGGAACCCCATACGGGCCTACAACTCAAATTTAGCCAGCTACGCCCCTGACTATTTAGTTGTTTCTGGTGTGTATTCAATGCATATAATAAACACATCACCAGTTGGCAGTGCGCTCCAGAGTGTTGCATTTAGCTCGAGACGTTTTTGGTGGAAATAGCCGATCCGACGAGTGCCTTGGAGCGAGTCTGATCGGTTGTTTCCGCCAAAAACGTTGAGAGGTAATGTGTATGTATAACTCATTACCCCATAGCCAGTTTCTAGTTTTGAAAATAGGTGACCACTTAAAGCAGGTTGAAAGTAAAGCAGAATGTGCCTTAAGGCACGATCTGCTTTGCTTCCAGCCTGCTTTAAGCTTACATCTGCCAAAATATAGAAAATATTTTTTATCATACATATTTATGACTGTACAAATTGCAACTATCTTCTTCAGTGAAGGAATAAATAAAAGGCATAAAAAGGCGTATTTATGGGGGAATGGGTTAATCCATGTCTACATAAATATTCCATTTTATGCCTCCGATTCATTCCTCCACTGAAGAAAATAGTTCCAATTTATACAGTCAGAATTATTCACCGTAAGAAATATCCTTTATATCCCAGCACATTCTGCTTTACTTTCAACCTGCTTTGACTACGATGCCAATGTTCGTGAGTTCGATCCCCAGCCGGACCAAGTCCTTCGGACCAGACATTACAAACCGAGGCCCAATCATTGAATGTATCAGTGCTTTACACTGGGCATCCAAAAGAACCTCAGAATTTGGTCGATAATAAGAATAGGGCATCACACCCAGGTTTTCTGTGTCCGCTAACCTTTCTCTGGGCTGTCCAATTAGCCGGTAGATGGCAGAAAAGAAAGTTAACAAAACAAACATTGTAACTCTCTTGGAATGTTGGTTAATATGAAAATGTTGTTCTCATATCATTATATGTTGGGAAGTGAACCATATATATATACTACAGTATAACCTCTGTTATCCGACACCCAATGGTTCCAAGTTTGTAAGTCGGTTAAGAGAGGTTGTCGGTTAACGGAATTATGCCTAAGTTCACAAGTTACCACATCCAAAGATTCAGTCTATTTTTCACTGCGAGGCGAATTTCTCGATGCCGATTGACATATTAAATGTGCATGACTGCAGCATATCCTTGTCAGATCATTCAGTTTAAAATAGGATTCCCCTGCTCCATATCTACACGGTTTTTCAAGAATACATGTTTACGCCTGCGATTATTGATATTGACTCGACCTATGCCGAGAGCGCATTAGATATACATTTGGTACTTCTCATGGTGACAACTTGATGGTGAGGACGATACCTGTCCAATTTAAACACGAAATAATGGGAAGCTATTGTTGGAAAGGATGGATGAGTTGGTTTCAAAGTTAAAAATTGGTCTTTTCGGCACTGCGACCCTGAATAGGTTGCTTACACGTGTTGGCTAACCCCCGCATTATTCACTCATTGTTTAAACAATACCTTTCGTCTTCCACAGCCATCCGAGCATTATGTGTCATTATCACCTGCACCTGTATAGTCGGTAAATGATCAAAGGTCAGCATACCGTCGGATAATGGGGTGTGAAAAACCTCTAATTTGTCTTTTTTGGTCCGTCAAGGTATGTCAGATAACGGTTAACAGAGGATCCGATCAAGAGAGAGTTAGGTTACATAAAATATATAGGGAAACTGCCGGGACCAAACATTAGGGTCGGATAACAGGTTTCCGGTCAAGAGAGGTGTCGATCGACAGAGGTTATACTGTACATGTATATAGCTCAACAAACAACTCTTGGTGTGAGGTTAACCCTTTCCCCCATAGAGGCGCCTTTTAGTGCATATATGATTTATTCCTCTGCTGCAGAAAATAGTTCCAATTTAATCAGTCATGAGTATATATCATTTGGAATATTTTCGATGTGCTAGCACATGGTGGCTTAAAGCAGGCTGAAAGTAAAGCATGATGCGCCTAAGGGTACATTCTGCTTTACTTTCAATCTGCTTTAATTGGTCACCTATCTTCAATACTAGAAATAGGCTATCTAGTAAAGGGTTAAGTTTTGCACCAAGAGGTCCTGTTGTTGCGGGGTCACCCGGTTTGCATGCTACAAATGGTGGCAGCAGTGGGATAAAGACAACTGCCGGAACAGAGTTGCCTTACCCACGGTTCTCCCATGGTCCAAGTCTCGGGACGAGACTTCTTGGAGGGTAGAGATATAAAACATACATGAAACATTGGTTTATACAAATGACTGAAATGAGGCTTCCCAAATCATCTTATACCTCTTGGTGTGAGGTTAAGTTTTGCACCAAGAGGTCCTGTTGTTGCGGGGTCACCCGGTTTGCATGCTACAAATGGTGGCAGCAGTGGGATAAAGACAACTGCCGGAACAGAGTTGCCTTACCCACGGTTCTCCCATGGTCCAAGTCTCGGGACGAGACTTCTTGGAGGGTAGAGATATAAAACATACATGAAACATTGGTTTATACAAATGAGGCTTCCCAAATCATCTTATACCTCTTGGTGTGAGGTTAAGTTTTGCACCAAGAGGTCCTGTTGTTGCGGGGTCACCCGGTTTGCATGCTACAAATGGTGGCAGCAGTGGGATAAAGACAACTGCCGGAACAGAGTTGCCTTACCCACGGTTCTCCCATGGTCCAAGTCTCGAGAAGAGACTTCTTGGAGGGTAGAGTTATAAAACATACATGGAACATTGGTTTATACAAATGAGGCTTCCCAAATCATCTTATACCTCTTGGTGTGAGGTTAAGTTTTGCACCAAGAGGTCCTGTTGTTGCGGGGTCACTCGGTTTGCATGCTACAAATGGTGGCAGCAGTGGGATAAAGACAACTGCCGGAACAGAGTTGCCTTACCCACGGTTCTCCCATGGTCCAAGTCTCGGGAAGAGACTTCTTGGAGGGTAGAGATATAAAACATACATGGAACATTGGTTTATACAAATGAGGCTTCCCAAATCATCTTATACCTCTTGGTACGTGTGAGGTTAAGTTTTGCACCAAGAGGTCTTGTTGTTGTGGGGTCACCTGGTTTGCATGCTACAAATGGTGGCAGCAGTGGGATAAAGACAACTGCAGGAACAGAGTTGCGTTACCGACGGTTCTCCCATGGTCCAAGTCTCGGGACGAGACTTCTTGGAGGGTAGAGATATAAAACGTACAAGGAATGTTGGTTTATACAAATGAGGCTTCCCAAATCATCTTATACCTCTTGGTGAGAGCTTAAGCTTTGCATCGACAGGGTTTGTTGTTGCTGGGTCACTCGTTTTGACCATTGTACTATTTATGCTTCAGTAATCACTCAAATAGGTGTTAAAATTTGGGTGCAGTGATTAAGGGCTACACACAGTGACACTGATCAACAATGCAAGTTTAGTAAACAGTACAATAAGACGAGCAGAGATCTCCAAATAACTCAAAATCAGGTATCTAAATAACTTTCAAATCAGGTATCTAAATAACTTTCAAATCAGGTATCTAAATAACTTTCAGAGTTGTAGATAAGCTTTGTCTTGGAATTGGGTATCACTCCATGGATTTTAAATGAATTGGGTTTTTTGGAAAATTCATTGGGTATTGCATTGACCAAAACCCCATGGTTTCTAATTCAATTGGGTATCCACAGTCTAGAACCCATGATTTGTAATATAACTGGGTATCAGTAGGAAAATAAACTTGGACTTCCCATCCTTGTCCTTTCAACAGTGCATTCAGGGTATTGTTGTTAACTTTCAGTGTTTACCTTACATAGTTCTATATGCAACATTTGTTTACACACGTTCGACTAAAGTAAAAGTTAAGTTGATAGCCCGATGAAATTAATTTATTATTAACAAGAGTTGACAGAGAGACAACAAAGCTCGCCACCGGCACCTTTATACACTGGCAAATCAAATATGAAAATAACACCTCAAGGGACATAGGAATTATAAGCATTTTTGAAACCTAAACGCAGATTTCGAAACCTAAAACCTTTCGCGACCTTAGTTCAAGGTCAAGGACACTGGGCTAATTTTTTTGCATGCATGAAAGATTGTGTCCATATACACATGCATGCCAAATATGAAAGAAATATCTCAATGGATATATGAGTTAAAGACATTTTGAGAAACCTAAACGCAGACTTTGAAACCTAAACGCGGGTCCTTAGTTCAAGGTCAAGGTCAGAGGGCTCAAACATTTTGCATGCAAGGAAAGATGTTGTCCATATACACATGCAAACTGAATATGAAAGGAATATTTCAATGGACATAGGAGAAATAAAAATTTTGAAAAACCAACACAGATTTCGAAAACTAAACATTGGCCCTAAGTTCAAAGTCAAGGTCACAGGGGTCTAAATTTTTCTGTGCATGGAAAGGTATTGGCCATATACACACACATACCAACTATGAAAGCAATACCTCAAGGGACATAGAAGTTATAGACATTTTCTTAAAATTGTTTACGCCGTTCACGACGACAACGACGACGATGACGACGACGACTACACCGGGGGTATTGCAATAGCTCGTCATGTACTACGTACAGGCGAGCTAAAAAGCAATTGAGTATTCCTTTGGTTTTTACCCATTCACTTTCAAGTAATTGGGTTTCCTTTTGCTTTTGTTGGGTACTGTCACCCATTAGTTTTGAAATAATTGGGTATTTCACCAATTTCAATTGGGTAAGTACTCGGATACTCTGCTTATCTACAACTCAAACTTTTATATCATAACTGTACTGATAATGACTACAGTCGAATACAGCTTTAATTAGACTTGGATAGTCTAATGCCAATAGCACTACTTTATCGCAGCTCAGTGTTTCCGTACTTACTTTCTTATTTCGACACCAAATGGTATGTTGTGTCCACTCATTAGGATTGTCTCTTCAGGAGAAATTCACTGAGTAGTGACAACACAGGGTTTAGAGGAGACATACAGTCGAACTCTTGAACTCCCTTAACTCGAACTATACAATAGTTCGACACATTAACTTAAGTCGAACATAACCATATTTCAAAGTTAAAACGTGGCTAAGCCACGTTTTAACTTTGAAATATGGGTATGTTTGATTTAACCGAGTTCGAGATATTGAAGTTCGACTGTACAAGAGTTAAGTTTGAGAAAGTTCAGTTCTTATCTTGAGCAAAGGCAAGTTCATCTGCTCCCCGATCTTATACTAAAACCTATGAGTCAGGGCTCAAGATAAGAGGGAGTAAACTGAACAAATCAAACAATTTCTCACTCATTTCAGCACCAAATCCTATGGTGTAAGTACTTATTAGAATCGTCTCAGAGAGACGCTTCTAATGAGTAGTAACACCATAGGGTTTAAATCAGAAATAAAGATTTTTGTTTTTAGAATACTCCCCTTATCTTGAGCCCTGGTGAGAGACGCCCATGACGTTCCATGAAGGTTCTAGTCACAGGTTTTCTTCTTTCTGTCACGGGTTTTGTTCTGAACGTCACTGGTTTCAATCTATTTAACGTGTTTTATTTAACTCATCACACAGAGCTCCAGATAAGGGGAGTATTTCAAAAACTAAAATCTTTATTTCTGCTTTAAACCCTATGGTGTCACTACTCATTAGAATCGTCTCGTCGAGATGATTCTAATGAGTGGTAACACCATAGGATTTGATGCTGAATGCATGAGAAAATGTAGGATTTGTTCAGTTTACCGCCTCTTATCTGGAGCCCTGGTAGAGACAGATAAACAATGTCACACATGTCCAGATGCGATAGCGACAGAGTCAAAGTCATTGTTTCTTCCTAGCAATGTCGTCACGACAATAATAATTAACAAAATAGATTATTTGGCAAACAAAATCATGTATATCTCCAATATCTTTCTCTGTTGCAGCCATCCTAGAAGTTTTGCAAGACCACAACAGCAGAGCCACCAAAGGGTGGGCAACTCTTCTGATAACTTGACAACCCTTAGCCCATTACCCCATAAATATGCCTTTTTACACCTATAATTTGTTCCTCTACTGAATGAAATAGCTCCAAGATATACTGTTATAAATAAGACTAATACAAAATATTTCCATATTCTAGCAGATTATAGCTTAAAGCAGGCTGAAAATAAAGCAGAATGCACCATAAGGTGCATTCTGCTTTACTTTCAATCTGCTTTAAGTTGTCAACTATCTTCAAATCCAGAGACAAGCTATGGGGTAATGGGTTAAGGCCAAACACGAAATGAAACAAGAGACCCAGAGGGTCACATTTCGCTCACCTGAGGACATTGTACCATAGAATCTGACTGGGCAAGACAACATTTTGATATAGCTATGACCCAGGTGCCATAATTTGCTCTTGGTAGAGGACCACAATGCGAAGCTACATGTCAGATATTAATGATCTGGGCCTTACGGTTTAAGAGAAGAAGATTTTTTAAGGTTTTCCTATACAAGAGCCCCATGGGGCATATGTCGCTCACCTGAGAATAGCTGTACATCAAAATGGAGATAATGATTTATGTCCAGGACGGGGTCATTTTTTACCCGAGGGGCATAATTTGAACAATCTTGATAGAGGACCTGTAGATGATGCTATGTTCCACATATCTAAGATCAGGGTACTAGGCTTCTAGACAAGAAGATTTTTTTTAAGTTTCCATTGAAAAAATCTATTTTTAGCTCCTGTGACCTACATATCCAACAGACTGGAACCATTTGAACAAACTAGATAAAGGACATCTAGAAGTAACACCATGCCGAATATCAAAGCTCTGGCTATATTAGCTTCAGAAAAGAAGACGTTTGAAAACTGTGACCCCCGGAGTGGGGCTAATTTTGACCCCAGGGGCATAATTTGTACAAACTTGATAGAGGACCTGTAGATGATATGCAATCGACCAGAACCATTTGACCCTTATTGGTATAGGACATCTAAAAGTGTCACCATGCCAGATATCAAAGCTCTGGCCATATTAGTTTCAGAGGAGAAGACGTTTGAAAATTTCACTATATAACTCTTATGTTAAACTGTGACCCCCCGGGCGGGGCCAATTTTGACCCCAGGGGCATAGTTTGTAGTTTGATAGAGGACCTGTAGATGATGATATGTGACAAATGTCTAAGATCTGGCCCTTGTAGTTTCAGACAAGAAGATTTTTTAAGATTTCCTTATTTTTTCACTTGGTTGCCATGGCAACCAGAGTTCTACATTGTTTTTAATTCTTTGAACAATTTTGAAAGAACTTGACCCAAGGAACATTCGTGTAAAGTTTGGTTGAAATCTTTTCAGCGGTATATGAGGAGATGTCATTTGAAGCAATTGTTAAAGACAACAATGACTGTATAAAGTGAAATTATTTTCTTCTGTGGAAGAATAAATTAAAGACATAAAAAGGAATATGTATGGGTTAATAGGTTAATAAATATCATTATTTACATTTTCTAAATATAAGAAACTATATGTAAATGAGTGGCAAATAGTTTGGATCCAGATTAGATGCAGCATTATGTGGCATCTGACCTGGATCCATACTGTTTATGGCCAAGAATTAATTGTGGACTGATAGACAGAAAGATAAACAAACAAACAAAACACAAACAAACAAACAGACAGACCAAAAGTAATATGCCTCGAACTAAGTTGTGCTTGAGCATAAAATAGCAGACATCGTTATGTATCTCAGTGACCTGAGTTCAGAGCTAGCTATGGGTCAGTTATGCAATAGGAGACGCTCTCAGAGAGAAATTACTATTATCATGCTGAACTGTTGTCTGCTCCAAATGTTTGTATGTGAAATATGTAAAAAATAATAACTTATATTTTCTAAATATAAGAAAATATGTAAATGAGTGGCAAATAGTTTCAGATCCAGATTAGATGCAGCATTATGTGGCATCTGACCTGGATCCAAACTGTTTGCAAAAATGTTGCATTTAGTATAAGGGTAGCTTCTTAGCCTGGAAGGGTCTGTATAAAAACGGATAATTAGAGAGTTTTTACTGTCAGACCTGCATCAAAAAGCACTGATATGGCCAGGGTTGAGTCAAATTTGACCCTAGGGTTTTGATTTTTTACAATTTTGAAAGTGATTTAGTAGAAGATACTATTCATGCAATATCTAAGGCGTGGGAACAGTGGTTTTTTACAAAAAACTTGTTTAAAGTTTTTCACTTTTTTTAATAAATTTCAATAAGTAGTCCACCAATGAATTTTATTTTAACAATTTCTGTAGAGAAGCATCCAAGGAACACCGTCAGCAATTTAGTTTTTCCCTCAAACTCGCGGTTTCAGAGGAGATGTCGCTTGAAGTAAATTTGAACGGACGGACGGACAGACGGACGGCGGGCGATCACAACAGCTCACCTTGAGCCTTCGGCTCAGGTGAGCTAAAAATTAAGAAAGAAAACGACCTAGACAAGGAGATTTTGACTATGATACAGAAGACCCACCCAATGAGAGCCTGAAAATCCATGACAGATCAGGAAAAATCTGTGATGGATCAGGAAAACCCCGTGACAATATCGCCAAACATGTCAATCACAAGTAATGACAATCCAGATGATGAAGACAAGGTGATTGTTACAATAAAGAAAGATGAATTTTGTACGAGGACACTGTGCCAGGCGAAAGGGTTTCCAACACATCAACCAGTGTACCGGTCCAGATTGGTTCATGGTTGGCAGCATTACCCGGAGAGATGAAGAGAAACAAATTCTCTATTCCACAAAGGAATGGGTAAATGACAGAATAATTGATGCTGCACAACAAATGTCATCATATTTGGGGATTGGACTGCCTCAAAAAATCAAACAAAAGTTTTGACCAGGTTTTAAGACAGTGATCCCGAAAAACCCGTGGTGAGATGGATCATACATCAAAAAGCCGAGACAAAAACTGGTTGTCACAGGTTTTAGGTAATGACCAATTCTTAAACTGTCACGGATTTTGTAATCATCACAGGTTTTAGTAATCCAATCTGCAAATAGTACATATACTCAGTAGTCAAATGTACAGTGGAGTCCAGTAAGTCTGCACATTCTCGAAACAGTTTATTTCTGGCTGTCAGAATATTTGTTTACATATATGTAAAATTATCAGATCTCCTCAGAGTACATTTCACTCAATTGTGAAAGTAGATCAGCAGGAGATCTTTCACAAATTAGTCGCCATATGAGGATTCAGATTTACCAGATGTGCATATTTACCAGCTGTGCAGACCTATTATCTGAAATTTTCAGACATGGCTGAGTTATTTTTAGAACAGAATAGGTTATAATGGTAAATAGGTAGAAAACACTAATACAGTGTAGCTCCATTATATCGCGGAAGTTGGGGTCCACGAAATGAAATTCGTGATGTGGTCGGATCGCGATATAGCCCAATTCTGAGCTGAACTAAATTCTGTTGTATATTCCATTGCCACTCTATTATATCAATGTCATGCAATAAACACGGTTTCTTGGTTGATTACCTTGTTATTTATTGTCAAAATAAGTCTTTATATGCACTGTCATATCTAGCATCAGCGTTTTCATGTGTATTATACCAAATGCATACTTTCGATTTTGACAACGGCTGCCATTTTTATTTAAATGTGCGTGTATCAGTAAGATTCAGTTACTTGTGGAAATCACACTTAATGCCTATAGCGCGATTAGAAAGCGGATAAAATGAGATTTTCTCGGTTGAATTGTCAAAAAACAATGTACCGCGGTATATGAAATTGTAAGAACAATGAAACCAATTTACAGTTCACAGGTTAAATTTAATTTATTTCTTGGCCGACATTGTTCGAGTACGTTGTTATCAGGTACAAATCGCAGTTATGATTGTAAGCGTCTGATTGATGTATCAAAATGTGAATGACTGTGATTTTAATATCTGTGGTTATCTCTCCACTGCTCAGGGTTTTCCCTAGGCTTTGACAAATGGGGGACATTGTGTCCCCCAGGTTTCCTAATTGGGGGACAAAATTAATTTTTGGGGGTCACTTGTCTCGACACTGCTTTTTATCTTTCAAATAAATTTAGGAAATCATGTATAACAAGTATTTTTATTCCTCTACTGAACGCTATATTAGTATCGTCTGAGGATACTTTAATAGACCCCTCTACTTTTTTCATGCTAGATCTACATTTAAACTGATTGCAATGACACATGCTTTAGTGCCTCTCTATAAACATTTGATTTTTCGTGTCAATCAAGCATTGATGTTCGAAAGTTAAAACACCCTTTTGTGATTCTGTGAAACGAGTTATCTTTATTAGTTTTCTTACACGGAAAACGGTACATTTCGGCATAACCCTCGGGAAACTCAAGGCACGTATACATTTAAAGCCATGTGGACCAAAATATTTTCAGTCGTTTTTTAAGGAATAGCCTCGGAAAAATCTGACTCGGACTCAGTGGCAGATGTTTTACTTGTTTTGTCGCAGAAGTCGATGCAAAGAATTGGAAAAGAGCCATTGTTCAATTTGTTTTCATTTACTACAGACGGGACGCGCTTATATTACCGATTTTAAGTGTACTATTTTACAGAGTAATTACTGCAGCCCAGTCTATATGCGATGGACTAGTATAAAACACGGACTGTTCCGGTCCTCATATATCGTAATGGCGCCGGAGCGGAAATCGAAGTCAACCACGGATTTTCGAAGTTGCGTCCAATTTGACACACAGTAAAACTGTTTGAGGGACATTTTATCAAAACGTGTGTCATGGGCGCGCATTTTGTGCGCCAGGGAATACCCTGACTGCTATTAATCAATCTGCTATTAATTGCGGATTAGTCGACTTTGATAGTTATATCTCAATCAGGTTAGTTGGCTAATTATTGCTAAATAGTGAGGGAAACTTCGCATGCGCGAGTGCACTCAGTAGGCCTATTGTTTGTTTGTTAGTGCACCTGTCAAGCAATGCAGCGGGATGACACACGCGCAGTCCACAGATGGTGATAATTGACACTGATTACGCAATTATAGCGACCTGTTAAACTTTAAAGGAAGATATAATTATGAAAGAAACAGAAATGATCGCTACTCGGCTTTTATTGACTTTTAGTATACATATAGGAAAAAATGGGGTCTAAGCCGCGACCGCGATATATTGGCTTTCGCGAAATAGCGGACCGCAAAGTAATGGAGATACACTGTACCTAACTATACCTTAATAGGTGACTAGTTCTAGACTACATATAGGGTGCATACAAAACGCCATATAACTGTCTTCTTAGTGAACCACCATTCGATTACTGCATTCCTAGTAAGTGAAATCTTCATAAGGCGAACTAACCATGATCGGTCCGTGTTTTATCTGACCAATTCAGTAAAATAAATTATTGTTTATTGAGCTGAACAAAATCAGATTTATACAAAAACCACTGCTATCAATTTGCGATCAATAGCACCAATTTTGTCTATTATTCAACTGTTATTGTGATGTTAAGTGCATTTCAATTGTCTTTTAAATTATCTGAAAATGTGTTACACTTCCCCACCCACATTTACAACGCAGCCTTTAACAAAGCTGGCCGCAACTTGGTATCAGTTCGCAAACATACCGTGTTTTACGTGTATAAATCCATGATACACGACAAAACCAACAACCATAATGAATGCCAACACTTTTGCATTTTCAACATTAAGATAATAAGTTATTTCATGCGTAGATGATCCGCTCTTGTCAGCCATGTTTTTTAAAGGACACGATTGTATAGTACGGAGTGCAGCATCACTCTAGTAAAGTGTGGGCGTGGCTAAATAGCAGAGACGTAAACATTTGCGCGATGCCCCGCCCCTTTATTCATTGGACGCTCGGTGCGTGTTTGTAACACGTGCGCTCAACAAAAGAGACGAGTTTAACAAAACGTCATTCATTATTTAAAAAATGATCGATGTTCTACCATTGTCAAACAGTATTCTACAACGGTTGGGAGTTGTGATGCGCAGGAATTGACCACGTTATTGACATTGCCCCAAATAAAAATGTAACTTTTTGATTGGCATTATGCCTTGTTCTTGAATGTATAAAAGCATAATTTTCACACGAAAATTGTTATATTTCCATGAAATAATAAAAAGATGATTATATTTCATAAATCAGAAAAAGTATATCTAAAAAGTTGTATTATGCAGTCGACCTTAAATGTCAATAAATCACGGAATTATACCAAAAAAATCAGTGTATAATTCTGTGAATAAATGAATAAATAAATAACCCATCCATGACACAGGGCTGCCATAAGTTGACATGAAAAATCCTAAGATTTCCAAATTTGCATTTTTCAAGTGCGATTTTACGAATAGTATCCCGGTACCACCATTATTCGAACACCTATAAGCATCTTCGAGTCAGTTACAAATTTCTATGTGAATAAAAGTTATTTTTACATAGATACTGGATACACTTGTTATTTTCAACTTTTATTTATGCTTTTCGGTGGATTACCGGAAAATAGCAGTGGATTATCACTTCGTCGTGTTAGTCTTACAACGTTCTATCTCACATGAGGGTTGTTTTGAGAAATTCGACATTAAAGTTTTGGACCAATTAATTAGCATAATTTTGAAAATTCTTTCGACTTTACCTGATGAATTGTGAATGCAAAGGGTTCCATTTAAAGTTTTATGAGGATTGTAAGCATGTTTTTTTTTATATACATGTATATCTTACTTTCGGTTTGAGATAGATCATTTCTCAAACTCTATACCTGCTATTTCACTCATTATCAAAATGTTCTATGTCCAGTTTGTGGAGATAGAACATTACTAACAATACAGTTTTAGACATATATCCTAGCTGGGCGGGGTTAAAGTCTGAGGGAGTCAGTCGTTCCAGTTTATGTTTATTTACATCGACGTCTTTACATGGTACAATATTTACATGCGATGATGGAAGAGGCGCAGCTAGCTACTGGCTCTATCCTGTGGGAATAAAGCCTCCCCCCCCCCCCCCCCCCCCCCCCCCCCCCCCCCCTCGCCACACTCTTGCGGTGCCCCGGATTTCTCCTATGAGTTATGTGGTAGTGCTCAGATATGATTAGATAAGATTCCTTAAGGTGAAGATATGTTTCTCTGTCAAAAGCCTGAACTGAAATGTCCCAAGATCAGCTGACAGGTAGGCTTATTTGCCACCAAAATCAGTCGTCCATGAACAACAATGTCCCCGATTGGTCAATCAGTGAGTGAAGCTCACTCAACTGTCCTTAGTGCCACTATTATATAAATCAATATGAAGATAGGCAACTCTGCAAGACATAATGATACTTTCACCTAAGAATGCCGGATTTATTCCCCTTGTCAAAACTACCTTTTTACATACTTCCCTGGCCCGAAAAATGACGTCCCAGTCATTTTAACCATAAACCACCTCATGAACCTAACTTAAAACTCCGACCAATTAGAGATAGAACAATATTTTCTTTAAAAAATGACATGTTATGTTTTCTTACAATAAAACTGTGAGAAGGCTACAAATACTCTGTAAACTCACTCGTCCCCTGTACTCTTCTTAAAGAGACATATTTATCCTTAATACCTCAATGTAGGCAGAAAAATTAACATGTTTCATTAACATAATACTCTTCAAACCTCTGTGGATATCACCATTCTGATGCCAATCTACAAACTGAGCAAAACGAAATGATTTTCAATGTGTCAAAAAAACAATGAAATCTCACCACTATATCCTCTCCAATACTATTCACGAACTATGAATAACGGTAATCTACACATATAAACTGACAAGAGCATTAACTTAAATGCCGTCTTCTCCCCTTCTCCCGAAAATGTGACCACACATTTTCAATTACAAAATATATAACAAACTACAACTGTCAATTACAGATATAATAAACTACAACTATACATTAATTGGAATGATTAAAATATCGTTTATACATAAAACTACTCAAAAATAGCGTAAACTATCTTTCTGGCAACAGCATAATCCATATTATTGCATAAACCTGAAGCCACAACATTACTCAGTACTTTCAATTTGTGACCAAATTCTGTGTTGTCACTTTCAGTCATGCTATATAACTGGTAATCAGCAAACTTCACTGGTTTAGATTTTACCCTAGTAGATTGCCTAGTTGGTGCTTCTGGCAACATTCTTGTTTTCTTCTTGACTTTACCTTTTGTCACATCTTGCATCGCTTCTGGTTCTTGATCTACTGATTCAGAAATGTTCACTGTTTCTGTTTCAGTACCCAAAGTAGCGTCTGTTGTGGAAACCAACTGTATCTTCACATCTTCCTCTATGAGTTTTGGACTCATAACTTCATCACCAATCGACTGCAACTCTACCTCTGTTTCGTCTACAAGTTTAGGACTCGCAACTTCCTCATCAATTGTTTGATTTTCTTGTGTCTCTTCAACTGTCAACACTTCTACTGTACTGTCATCATGACAGATAGTTTCAATTTTCTCTTCCTCTGCATCTTCAACATTATGCTCATCTACTTGATGATCAATGGACTCTTGGGCGTCCCCAACTACTTCTGTATCAGGTACAACAATATAGCCATCTTCATCATCTGTATCTTCCTCAATGGTGACGTCACTCTGTTTCTTGTCTGTCGACTCGGATGCATCCTGTTCCTCTCCTTTAGATGTGTTTTCCTGCAGCTCCGGTTTCTCTTCATCTTCCACAATGCTCTTTGTATTCAAATGAAACAAATGATTCCTATGGAGTGTTCTTAGTTTTCCATCATCATTTGATATCAATCTAAATACTGGTATTTCCTTTCTGGGCTGATCCTCAACTGTATAAGTACTGTCCTCGAGCCGGATTTATTCCCCTTGTCAAAACTACCTTTGTTACAGACAATTGCATGAAAAATTACATTATTACAATGTTCTGTGTCCATTCGTAATACTCCCCATAGGGGATATTTTTGCTTATTTTGATGAAATTATCCCCTCGGTCAAGAAATACAGGTCGCTGACAAGCAGACAAAACAGAATGCATGGGTATTTAGCCTATTACACTGTACGCCAATAACCATGAAGGTCGCAGCCTTTTTGGAAATTTCTGTCACGTGATCCAATTGGAACACAATGACTGGATAAATTGGACATAGATCTTTGTAAGACTAAATAAAACGTTAAAAATGGAGATAGAACATTGAAATACTGGCGATAACTTCAAATAGAAAGCTCGGATAAACATATGATTTGCACCAGGAGATAGCCCTTGAAAATAGTTTTCCAACGGTATATAGAACTCTATTGGTTTACAAAATGGACATAGCACGTTGTAAGACTCACGCGACGACTTGGTAATCCACTGCAGTGGATTATCACCAATCGCCGTTTTCCCCGTAGAGCTCCCCAAAAATCATAGTCAATCGTGTCTTATCGTTAAATTCCGGCAGTCCTATTTGTCGCGAACCACTCAACGGAAGAACACGAATCCAAAATCGGGAGCAACGACGTAATTCGGATGACGTCAAATCAATAAATAAGTGACGTCATCGTACGGGAAACTGTTTCGTTAATGTGTTCGATGTAAACTTGGGGCTCAACACGGGGTAAATCATGTACTTTCGCTTTCACAATTGTCGAACAATTTCGTTTAAAAAGTGGCTTAAAAGCATAAATAAATAGAATAATTGTATTTTTTCAGTATAAGATCGAATTTAATCCATTTCGTGAACATCAGACTGTTATATTTTCACTCGTGGCTTCGCCACTCGTGAAAATATAACGTCTGATGTTCACTCAATGGATTATATTTCTATCTTATACTGAAAAAAACAACAATTATCCTCTATATAATACGATGGGTAAGTTATTGCAACTAACAATGTAAACAAAGCAAAGTGGCCCGCTTTCCTCATTCTCAGTGGAATGCCAACCTAAATTCGAACAGCAGGTTTGACACCACTAAACTTTTACTATATATAGCCCAGGGTAAGTGATTGTTCATAAAATGTCAGATAAAACATAAAACAAGAGTCTGTAACCTCATAAAAAGCATGGAGAAAAAGCTCCGAGTAAAAAGTAAATGTCAACCTTTTTTACAAGTAATTTACAGTGTATCAATTGTTAATGGCTACAGACAGGGCATTAGAAGAACCCTTTTGATGTGAAATGCATCTAAAACAAAGAAGAAATTTCTTAAAAGTTGTTGAACATATTTTTCTAAAATAAACTAGTGTACTGGAACCTGTAAGATAAACAAATATTTTGTTTATTCCCTGTTATTTCTTATATGAAACACAATTAGGAAATAAAAAAAGTGAAAAAAAGTGATAAGGACCCCTAGTTTAAGATTTGATCAAATTTAGTGGTCTGAACCCTCAGTATTATTTATCCGAACCATTAGGAATGAGGTAAATGTAAAAGTTTTGCAGCCGATACACCACTGGTCATTTTTGATAACAGAAAATGTAGTTTGTGGCCAAATTATGCATTGGGAAATTTGGGATTAGATGTAAATACAATATTTATTTAAGGAATAATTCGAATATTTATTGTATTCAAGGAGGTATGAAAAAACCCTGATCACACTTCGCTTCGCGGTTTCATACAAAAGTGTGACCAGGTTTTTTTTTCATACCTCCATGAATACAATAAATATTCCGAATTATTCCTTATAATTTAATATCACTTCTGAATTTAAGAAAGTAGTTAAATAGAGAAACTGACGCGAATGTTCTTTTTTAACTCTTTTAAAACGTAGGTTGTAGTCCCTCCGCCATAATATATTTTCCGCCAAAACGCGACGTTGTTATGTAGTAACGCCGACGTCAATGACGTCATTTGGCATCCTGCTTCATGCAGCGCTTGTGAAGAGCAGTTGGACTAAGGGAAAGTAGTCCTGACAAGGCGTTGCCTGAATTTTATTTTTTTCATGGAGTTATGAAACAAAAATTACAGCCAATCACAGCTAACCAAATGTAATGAAAACAAACAATATTAAATTATAGTCAGATAAGTTCAACAAATGCCCTTTCACTTATTTACTGATCTTTTTTGCCGATTTTGTGTTCTTGACCTACTGTCAAAATATGCAAATTTGTTTGTAACTATAGATGTCACGCGAAATGATTCAGGTGTTCGATTTTTGGTTGTGTCCGAATAACGGTTGTAAACGGATACCTTTACCCCCATCATATGTGTCTAGTTTTGTTGACATTTGACTACTTAAAGCATGCTGTAAGTAAAGCAGAATGCGCCCTAAGGCGCATTCTGCTTTACTTTCAGCCTGCTTTAAGCTATCTACTGGGAAAAAAAATCCGAAGATTTAGGAAAAATCCGGAGAAATGGCAGCCTTGATAACCCTTTACGTTATCGCCATCCATGACAACGAAATGTCCGATATAGTCCCTGGGTACTTAGCAGTTTTGCCAACTAATGTCCACTCTTTTCACGGCTACAATATCTTCTGCTGAAAACTGTCGTCTGCTGTTTTCCTCGAAGTCACAAAATGCACAAACTGACAGAAAACTGAACAAGAATGACGACGTCGAGTGCAGTGACGCGGCGTATGATCTGGATTCAAGCTGTTTGCAAATGTAAGCCAGTTTGCCTCCCTAACACAACTCCCTCCGAACAATACACATCACAATATTTGCATGCCTCCTATTGTGTATTGTTGTAGAGAAGGGGCTCTGTAGCCTACATAGTACCTACCACATACAATGTTACTGTACATAGGGGCAACACAGAGGTACGATAACAGTGCTCTTTCTGTATACAACAACACCCAATGGGATACAAACACTGGGTGTGTGTGTGTGTGTTGTTCAGAGAATTAAGTTCACAACTTACTACCACAAGTCCACCACGTCAGGTGAAAGTTCACTTCCCTTAAACAGTGGTTATATTTAATTTGTACTTTCGGTTTCGCTTTTGATTAATTAATAATATACAGAATTTGAATAAGTGATATTACTTTAACTTACTTACGGGTAACTTACGAGTCCGCAGGCCATCGGTTCTCCCTCGGAGAGTTTCGGCCATTATTTGCGACGATTCTGGACTTTGCATGTATATGTAATGCTTTGTGTTGCGTAGTCGAGTCACTAACAAATTAAGACCAAATAGATGATATCACTTATTCGACTATAGGTTATATCACTAATCAATTTATAATTTGAATAAGTGATAATACTTAAAAATAGATGTTATATCAATGATTCGACAGGGTGATATCAATTATTCGAATTTTGACATCACCTGTTTGAATTAGTGATATCATAATTTCGTTTTAATTAATAAGTGATATATCTACCCCCTATTCATTTTTGTTTTAATTGTACGTGATATATATATCTCATATTCGTATAAGCGGTGTCACTCATTTGAATGAGTGATATAACGGTTTTGAATTTGAAGTGATATCACATTTGTCGAATCAGTGATATAACATATTTGGCTTTACAAGTGATATAAAATATTTCAAGGAATGATATCACTCATTCGAAAATTTGATACCACCTTTCGCTTTCATAAGCGATTAGATAATATCACCTACCGGTATTAACTTTGCGTACCATCAGGGCTCCATATAAGGGGAATATTTCAAAAACTTTAATCTTTATTTCTGCATTAAACCCTAGGGTGTCACAACTCATTAGAATCGTCTCTTTGAGACAATTCTAATGAGTAGTAACACCATAGGCTTTAGTGCTAAAATAAGTGAGAAATGTATTCATTTGTTTAGTTGACTTCTTCTTATCTAGAGCCCTGATACCATGTAAAAACTGAGCGTTGTAAGTTGACCCGACAGGCAGAAGCCTTTGGAATTCTAAATACATGTACAGTGAAACCCTTCTAAACCGGACATGTGTGGGGACAACAAAACGTTCCGATTTAGAGGGGGTTCCAGTTTAGAGGGGTTTTAACCCATTACCAAATAGCTTGTTTCTAGTATGGAAGATAGCTGACCACTTTAAGCAGGTTGACAGTAATGCAGAATGCGCATTAAGGCGCATTCTGCGTTACTTTCAACCTGCTTTAGGCTATCGTCTACTAGACTATATAAACTATTTTCTTCAGTGTATGAATAAAACAACGTTAAAAGGCGTTTTATGGTGTAATGGGTAAATATAAAGAAGTGTTGAAAACGGGGTCAAAGCTTTTTTTCCGGTTTAGAGAGAAGATCGGTATTCAGAGGTTCCGGTTTGGAGGGGTTCCGCTGTATTTGGTTTTGCTTTTACACAGTCCAAAGCAGGTAAACGGTTAAAGAGAAAACCAATAAAACAACCCCAAACCGTTTTTGTTTTAAATTACACTGCACCGATGGTGAACCCATAGGGAATCCCTGTTCCCAATAATATAGCTTCCTAGTTCAATTATTACGTGAGGTGAGAGTAAATCTCAACACTAATACTTGTGAGTTCATCCAAAACAGTTTTAATGTCTGAAACATGTAAAATTATGCCTCCCCATGCCACCGGACAAGACACCGCGGCCGATTTCGCCCTAGTGGACAGGGGCCTCCAATTAGATTGCGCGGGTAGACAGGAAATCCCCTTACTCCAATTTCTGTTGTTTCTGTCAAATTCTTTTTGTATCGAAATTCGATATCTTGTAAAATGATGTCTGATCAAGATGCAAGCTGTTTGTCGCCAAGCTACCTCAAAGACTTAATACATTCTGATAGTATATGAACAAACTGTAAAGTTTTATAATCTTAGAACATGGCAGTGGTGTGGGCGTGAATATAATAACACATTCTGATAGAATATGAGCAGACTATAAAATTTCATAATCTTAGAACATGGCAGTAATGTGGGCGTGAATATAACAACACATTCTGATAGAATATGAGCAGACTATAAAGTTTTATAATCTTAGAACATGGCAGTAATGTAGGGGTGAATATAATAACACATTCTGATAGACTATGAGCAAATTATAAAGTTTTATAATCTTAGATCATGGCAGTAATGTAGGGGTGAATATAATAACACGTTCTGATAGACTATGAGCAAATTATCAAGTTTTATAATCTTAGATCATGGCAGTAATGTAGGGGTGAATATAATAACACGTTCTGATAGAATATGAGCAGATTATAAAGTTTTATAATCTTAGAACATGGCAGTAATGTAGGAGTAAATATAACAACACATTCTGATAGAATATGAGCAGACTATAAAGTTTTATAATCTTAGATCATGGCAGTAATGTAGGGGTGAATATAATAACACATTCTGATAGAATATGAGCAGACTATACAATTTAATAATCTTAGATCATGGCAGTATTGTAGGGGTGAATATAATAACACATTCTGATAGAATATGAGCAGACAATAAAGTTTTATAATCTTAGATCATGGCAGTAATGTAGGGGTGAATATAATAACACATTCTGGTAGAATATGAGCAGACTATAAAGTTTTATAATCTTAGATCATGGCAGTAATGTAGGGGTGAATATAATAACACATTCTGATAGACTATGAGCAAATTATAAAGTTTTATAATCTTAGATCATGGCAGTAATGTAGGGGTGAATATAATAACACGTTCTGATAGAATATGAGCAGACTATAAAGTTTTATAATCTTAGAACATGGCAGTAATGTAGAAGTAAATATAATAACACATTCTGATAGAATATGAGCAGACTATAAAATTTCATATAATCTTAGAACATGGCAGTAATGTGGGCGTGAATATAACAACACATTCTGATAGAATATGAGCAGACTATAAAGTTTTATAATCTTAGAACATGGCAGTAATGTAGAAGTAAATATAATAACACATTCTGATAGAATATGAGCAGACTATAAAGTTTTATAATCTTAGAACATGGCAGTAATGTAGAAGTAAATATAATAACACATTCTGATAGAATATGAGCAGACTATAAAATTTCATATAATCTTAGAACATGGCAGTAATGTGGGCGTGAATATAACAACACATTCTGATAGAATATGAGCAGACTATAAAGTTTTATAATCTTAGAACATGGCAGTAATGTAGAAGTAAATATAATAACACATTCTGATAGAATATGAGCAGACTATAAAATTTCATATAATCTTAGAACATGGCAGTAATGTGGGCGTGAATATAACAACACATTCTGATAGAATATGAGCAGACTATAAAGTTTTATAATCTTAGAACATGGCAGTAATGTAGAAGTAAATATAATAACACATTCTGATAGAATATGAGCAGACTATAAAGTTTTATAATCTTAGAACATTGCAGTAATGTAGAAGTAAATATAATAACACATTCTGATAGAATATGAGCAGACTATAAAATTTCATATAATCTTAGAACATGGCAGTAATGTGGGCGTGAATATAACAACACATTCTGATAGAATATGAGCAGACTATAAAGTTTTATAATCTTAGATCATGGCAGTAATGTAGGGGTGAATATAATAACACGTTCTGATAGAATATGAGCAGACTATAAAGTTTTATAATCTAAGAACATGGCAGTAGTGTGGGCGTGAATATAATAACACATTCTGATAGAATATTAGCAGACTATAAAGTTTCATAATCTTAGAACATGGCATAAGTGTGGGCGTGAAGATATATAACACATTCTGTTAGAATATGAGCAGACTATAAAGTTTCATTATCTTAGAACATGGCAGTAGTGTTGGCGTGAATATAGAAAGAGAAAGTAGTAAATGGAAGATAATAAAAATCGGGATCCAGCGTATTACTACAGTACCAAACAAAGAGAAAGGTTCGGAAAAATTCCGAAATAAGACTCGAAAAAGTTTGGTGTGACCCTGGTGAGCAAGTGCAGTAGAGTAAAACGTAGTTCTTTAAAATTGCCATCTTTCCAAATGTGGATCTAAAAGTGTCTGTTAGACCTGGCATGCCTTGTAATGTCATATTTTCAAGTAATTTTGTGTATTCTCTGCCCATTGTGGCAATTTTCTGTTTCTTTTTTGGATAACTACTTCCTCTTGTGGCTGTTGGGGAACGTGAGGGTGATAGGTCGGAAATGGTAAAATTTAAACTGAAAGTAGACGGTGCATAAATACTTTTCTCAGTAGCAAAAAAAGTAGCCAATCTTGCCCTAGTTTTCTAGTGATTGAGAGCCAGTGCTTGGACCAAATATCAATGGGTTAAATGGGTTAAGCCCAAAACTATTCTTGGGAGAATCCAAGCGATGTGGAAAATGACTGTTTTATACAAAATAAAGAAGGTCAAATTAGACCGCAGTCACACCTAATCTGAAATCTGTCAAAATGGAAAATCTTCAAAACGGTAAGGTTTACAGGCCTGAAACTTGTCATGCAAGTTACTTTTAGCTACAGAAGCTTACAACAGGAGACACTAGGAATTGATTTTAGCATTTTTTGAGAATTTTGAAAAATCATTGTTTTAGATTAGGATGAGTTGTATCCCTTGCACTGTTTCCAACAAACTATCGTCTGCTAACAGGAGCCCTTCAGTGACATTGTTTGAATTTCAAATATAAGTTGATTTCTTGTGTATTCCCTGTCTTGTGTTATTTTAGCACTTTTTTGCTCAGTATTTGGACTTTTTTAAGTCAAGAATTTCAGTTTCAACTCAAAATGGAAGAGTTTTGGAAGTTTTGCACTGAGAAATTGACAGCAAACAGTTGCTTGCATGCCAATGGCCAGTGCATAATGTGGACTGGCTCCATAGGAGTAAATGGCTATGGCCAATTTAGATATAAAGATCTGAGAGGGGGGTTTCTGGCTTCGCATAAGACTTGTGCTGCGAATCGTGAAGCTCTCATGGTCAAATTGAGAAGTTTGGACGTTTCCAGACATTATCATGCCTCTCATTCGTGAAATAACAAGCGGTGTGTGATCACAGATCATCTTGTTTTTTAGCAAAGTCGGATAAATTGCCAGAGGCGTACATGTTTTTCGAAGTGCATCGGTCACGTGCTGGATGCAGGAAACCGTGCACCAGACTGTCTGATAGAGCTTAACCTGAAATAATAGTAACAGTTCTTTGAATGTTTATGTTTCATGTCATTTAGATCAAATATTCAAGTATCTAAGGGGAAAATGGAATTGTTTTCAATTGTGTGTGTGAAGGGGGGATTGAGCTGTGTTTGTATTACAAATTTAATTGGGGGGGGGTATTTATTCAACACTTGATTTCGGCGGTCTTTAAAAATGCCCGTTTCGACCGGCACCAGGTCTCATCAGTGATTCTGCCATTGAATCAGACGGGGGATTTTTTTTCCAAAACAATCCTAACTCAATTTTAGCTCTGTCCATCCGCCCCGCCCACTGTGTTACAGTGTGCTAGCATGATCAGCAGCCCATTTTGTCTAACAGTCCTTTAACATATTCGTCTTGTCTTTCAGCAGTGTCACCTGTACGAGCTGTGTGATAGGTGTGCTCCAGTTCAGCTCTCCGCTTACGTCTTCTGGCCTTGAATGCAGTGTTTCCCTGAAGTCTTTTTCGTGCTGCAGACACACGAGACCTTTGTCGTAAGTAGCTCTTTGGTTTCGCAGAGAGGCTTTCATCAGTTATCAAACTCACTTTGGCTTCAATAGCTGTGACTAGAGTTGTTTAGCTGAAGCGTTTTAGAAGCTAGTTTTCCAGCAAAGTTCCGACAGTAATTCACTTCCTTAGGCAAAATTGACAGCACACCACGATTGAATGCCTTACATTTCTGTGTGTCTGCATTAGAGGCCACATTGATTATAGCCTGCTCACTCAGCCTTATCTGCAGAATGCTTCGGAGTAGTTCCTTGTCCTGTTCGGTCATTTTCAGGCTGTTTATGTTGTGTGTCGGCAAAAACTCTGAGTGGAACCACCAGTCGCCTTGGCCCCCAACTCCATTGCAGACCAGTGATCGATGAGGACATAGACCACAGTTGCCAGAATAGCATTCAACCGTAGCAGAACAAACACTCGGAAGTAAAGGTAATGTTCGCCTGAGGTCCCCATCTCCAAGAATCCGCAGTTTACTGATTACTTTAGAGCATCGTGACTTGATGTCTTTTGCAAGAGCTGCTATGGCTTGCTGCTTGGTCTGTCGTGTCACTTTGTTAGGGAACATGTCTCTACTACAGTTTGCTTTTCTCGAGTGTCTGACTACAGTGCTTCCCAAATGGTGTGGGTCTGCTTGCCGGGTAACATCCCAAGCTTCTCCTAGTTCTCGGTAAAAGTCCTGCATGCCCAAAAATGATCTCGTATCGCTATCTGTCGTCAGGGTTCGAACCACTATGCCGTGCTCCCATAATTGCTGAGCGACACGTCTCTCAGAATGGTGCTGCATATACGGAATGTTGGCAGTGCAACCTGCATGGTTTCCAGGACATTTCACCTCATCGTAGTTATGCTTCCTCTTTAACAGTGCTCCCGTCAAGCAAAGTTTGTTCTCAATCGCAAGAGCAAGCACAAACTTATACTCACTGTGGTTCTCTATAGCCACACCATATGCCTTGGATCCTGATTGTCCTGGCTTGTAAGAAGAAACCATCCGGGTCGCATTGTACCGACAGTCAAAGGAAAGATCAAGCTGTATCGGATCATTTGCACCTTTAGCTTCGTTCTGCTGAACAATCCATTTTCTTTTCTTTGACATGTCATCTTTATTTAAGGAAATGGTCGACGCTGACATTTCATTGACCAATTTCTGCAGGTGGCTTCTTGATGGAGGTGGTATGTCCATTGAAGAGAGTAGTATATTTCCTTTCTCCACACCAATACAGGTATCGTGTAGGCCTGATGCTAGCAGCATGTTGACCAATGTCTGCAGGTGACTTCTTGAAGGAGGTGGTATGTCTATTGAAGAGAGTAGTATATTTCCTTTCTCCACACCAATACAGGTATCGTGTAGGCCTGATGCTAGCAGCATGTTGACGGCAGCCCCTCGTCTTTTCCCGGCTCTCGGCCTATACGTTTGGCAAGGCTTTGACTCAAACTGGCATGTGGAACAGGCAAATGTAAGATCCGAGCCTAAGCCAATTTTCCTTTCGTTGAGAAGTCTCAGTTTCATGGACTCACAGTTGACCGGATGGTTGCCGTGGTCATTCGAAACAGTACTTATGACATCTAGCAGCTGATCTAGGCTGATTATTCGGTTGCCCAGGTTGTCCGTGTTTTTCAGGTTTTCCCTCGGACGAAGACATGGCCCCAGATTCTCCTTTTGTCCATCGTTTGTGTGTGACTTTTTCAGCTGAAGTGTGTTTGATGACACGAGACATCTGCTTGTAGTTGCTGCCGAAGAAATGTCCGGCCCGTCGGCGCTTCAGCTTTCCTTTCTTAGTCATGGCGCTTGGAATTGGAGCAAACACTGGTAGAGTATAGTGCAACTCTCAGATTCTGACTGCTAATGAAAAGGTCCATTGGTGGCTCTGTTTATATGCAGTAGCCCTTGCAGTGTACATCAGCCAGGCAGACAAGGTCCCTTGTCATTTTTAAAGTGTGCATCTCAAGTGATGTTGTTAATCACAGGATGCAGAGGCTCAACATCAATGGGGACTGCCTTTACTCCCTGGTCCTGTGTCAATTTGTTAAAAGAGTCAAGCAGATGCATTTTTCTGATGAAATAATTATCCCCCCCCCCCCTTTACAGTTAAAGAAACTTTGAAATGTAAGAATTTAAAGCAAATTTTAAAGGATTTTCATGTTTATCAGCAGGTTAAAGGAGTAAAGAGTAAACTGGTGTATTTGATTGTATTATTTCCAGATAATACATGAACATTGAACTACAAAACATTTTTATTTGACCAGAATCCAGTGACAATTCCAAGAGTTATTCAAGTTTCCGTAGAAGATGTCAGTACCCTAAAAACATTACGGCCGAGCTGTGAGATTGGCCGAGACAGTAAGTTTTTAGCCCAGCTCCCTTAAAAATGGTTGGATCAACTTGAGATTGCTTTTATTTTACTCAGAAATGTATTCAAAAGTTGGAGGAGACTATTAAACAATGTTTCTTAGAAGATTTTGGACAAATACCGGTGTGACCCCGGTGAGCAAGTGCTTCCTGAGGTGGTAGTAGAGTAAAAAGTAGTTCTTTAAAATTGCCATCTTTCCAAATATGGATCTAAAAGTGTCTGTTAGACCTGGCATGCCTTCTTATGTCATATTTTCAAGTAATTTTGTGTATTCTCTGCCCATTGTGGCAATTTTCTGTTTCTTTTTTGCATAACTACTTCCTCTTGTGGCTGTTGGGGAATGTGAGGGTGATAGGTCGGAAATGGTAAAATTTAAACTGAAAGTATACGGTGCATAAATACTTTTCTCAGTAGCAAAAAAAAGTAGCCAATCTTGCACTAGTTTTCTAGTGATAGAGAGGCAGTGCTCGGACCAAATATCAATGGGTTAAATGGGTTAAGCCTAAAACTATTCTTGGGAGAATCCAAGGGATGTGGAAAATGACTGTTTCATATAGAATAAAGAAGGTCAAATTAGACCGGAGTCACACCAACAGAGTGGGGCATCAGTTAGTTTAAATTAGACTCTCTAATACCATTTCAGAGTAAAAACAGTTCATCAGATACATGGCTTGGTTTTCCCCAGGAAGGAGCTTACAAAGACCACTTCATCAGTAGCGATGGCAGGTAACTATTTCATTCACTGTTAAAGTATGATAGGTTATTTGTTTTTGACTGCAACGCAAACAGTGGCAAACTTTCATCAAAGCCCTGTTGACGCTGAGGTTTTTGCGATTTGTTAGTTCACCAGACACGACGTGCCAAGGTTCCCTGTGTCCATCATTATCGTCAGTCGGGTTTTTTCTATTTTTTAATATACTCGATGGAGCCAGATGTTCTATAAATTGCCAAATATAAATATATATAATTTTGGGAATTAAAGTTGTGTATGAGGACCATTCAATTAATATTGAGCATACACTGATCATTCTGTCAAAAGGCACCATGTTCACGTGCGAATTTGTGCTAGCAGTTGTTCAAGCCATTTTCTATCATATGAAATAAGCTTCACAAAAATCGGTTTGGTAGCCGTGTAAAATGGACCTACTCATAGACACTCTGTGAAAAAAAATGAATGAAACTAGAACTCAAATATGTGGTTGTATCAAAAACTCGTTTCTTACTTGGGATTTCGAAGAAAACATCTACAATGAAGTTTGTGAAGCATTTGTGTATCATAGTGTTGCTTATGCTACCGTTAATCGCCGGGTGAAGAGGTTCAAAAGTGCAGATCTGACCTTCAAAAACAAACCAATTGCAGGAAAACCGAATTCTGCTGCTAATTCTAAAACCGTTTAGCAAGTCAGCGACTTATTACTGAATTATGTCCCAATCACTATAAATCAGATAGCTAATGTACCTGGGAGTTTGATCATTATTCACTATTTAAAAGAATCTACTTAGCGTCAGGCGTACTTGCTAGATGTGAGCAAAATATGTTAACTGATTAGCGAAACAAGACAGTGTTGACAATGCCCGTAAACTACTGAATAAATACCCACATTTCACTTCATGGGCATTTTCAGAAATCTATCCATTTGACAAAATATTGGTACATTGCTTTGACCCTACTTGAAAATGATTATAACAAGATATTGGCAAGTAAAGATATGAGGAGACCTTGTTGCTAAAAGAACACAAAGTATACATACAATAATGTATCAATTCGCTTTATTGCAAGAGGAGAGACAGTTCAAGTTCTGATACCACGGAGTAGAACTGTTAACGAGAAAGTTCAAAGGGACATAGTATGGAAAAAATTGAAAAATAATGTTACAAAGGCCGAAAAACGTTCGGAAGCATGGTGCCTATATGTTACATGACAATGTTCCTGCACTCAAATCCACACTAATGACCAAATTTCCGTAAAAAATGAACCGATATGCTAACCATCACCCGTACAGTCAAGACCTGGTCCCGTATGACTTCTGGTTGTTCCCAAAAATGAAACAGTTCTCCCAGGGACGCCGATTTCGGACTAGAACCGCCATTTGGTCTGCCATATATCAGTATATGAACAATATACCCAAATCAGCCTTCAATAAAGCATTACCCGGAAGGATTTCAAAATATTCTGAGGGTATAAAGAAAACAATTTGCTGCTTGGTTTGTTTGTTTCTTTTTTATAGGACAAGGCTCACTATTAATGGAATGGTCCCCTTACAGTGAAATAAGATTATCACATTGGGCCAAATAAAAAAGTACATGTGTTTCCGGTAACCCGACCGACCCTAGTTTTTTCCCCGCGACCCTAAACTTTTTTTTCACTTTTCGAAAAATATATTGGCAAATGTCGGTCATTTTTGCGACAATCGCTTTTTGAGGAATCTGTAAAAGAAGTTATTTCCAGTCATCATAAATTCTTGGACTCTGATAGGCTGAAACTGCACATGTGACCACTGTATACGAGACCGTATTCATTGATTTTGCCGGGTAGTACGGGTCACGTAACTAGTAAGATGTTCCCTTGCTCGATTCGCGTAAACAATCTCTCTTTATCGGTTTATTTAGCAGTTAAGTTGTTTTCCAAGCAATCAAAAGAAATCTTAATTAAAAACTATCTTGAATCGATCATTATGTGTAAATGTAATTCAGATATCGATAATATGCTAGTTTCTTGCTTTGCTTTCACTGATTACCTCACTCACGTCGTCACCATGATAAACAAACGACGGGACGTGAAATGAACAATGTTATGTACAACGGCACTTATCACTGGTCTATAATGAAATTGACATTGGATTTAGTTTTATTTAGATCAATATGTTTATCGAAATCAACCAAAACAGGCAGAACTTGATATGCCTAGACACTAACGTACGTGTTCATTTGTACGTTCCTGATTATTTCCGTTCATTTGTTATAATTAATCGTTACAGTGTTTCATAAAACGTAAATATCCTCCGAGAACTCTCCGTTCAAAATACCCTGGAAATGAACATTTTAAAGGATGTTCACATTCCAATGTGATCATGTTAGATACAGTCGATCTTCGATAGGGTCTATCTTGATTTCATTTCAGTCGAACATATCCGTAGTTCAATGTTAAATGGTGGCTTTACCACCTTTTAAGCTTGAAATACGGAATGTATTCGACATAATGCGGTTTAGAAATTTTTGCATTAAACTGTAGGAATGCAGATAAATTCTATTTATGAGAGTTCCTGATATCGTCGAAGTTTAACTGTATAACTATTGTACTAAACCATCGAGTAGCGCGTGAGTTTGAAATGTACTGAACAGATGTCAATTTCAAGTGTCAATTTTAGGGTCAAGACAGTAAAACGTTGTCAGATTATGCATATTTTCTTTCTTGTATTGGATCTAGACTGGAAATAAATTCGTTACACGGCTTCGCGCTCAGGAAATACGGAATCCAAAACCGTCATACAAGCCCGTACACCCTGCCGAAATACCGTGTAACTAATAATGTTCTCCATTTAATTTCTAAAGAGCTATCTTATAGACGTTTAAGTGTTTTAAAAATGGATTTTAAAATTAGATGAGCAAATATCGAAGTGAAATTTGCTCTAAATCTGTCATAAAGTAGCTTCCTTGAAGATATGATATGCTAGTTGACCACTGACACATGCAGACAGCACATTTTAATGACACATTTGACATGCATACAACACATTGTTATGTCAAGACATTATCCATTCCATCTGTCATATATAAGTCACTACTTTGCCGTCTTGGTATATCAATACAATCATACAGATTTAAATGTTTAAGATACGTCTGCCTTCGACGGGATTCTAACCTCTGACCTCATGTTTCACAGTCCTTCGCGTTAACCACGAGATCGTATCTACCGATGTTACTTAGCTTGCTGTTAAAGATACATGGCTTCTATTAATAACCAATTACACGACAAAATACGTCTGCCTTCGACGGGATTCTAACCTCTGACCTCATGTTTCACAGTCCTTCGCGTTAACCACGAGATCGTATCTACCGATGTTACTTAGCTTGCTGTTAAAGATACATGGCTTCTATTAATAACCAATTACACGACAAAATACGTCTGACTTCGACGGGATTCTAACCTCTGACCTCATGTTTCACAGTCCTTCGCGTTAACCACGAGATCGTATCTACCGATGTTACTTAGCTTGCTGTTAAAGATACATGGCTTCTATTAATAACCAATTACACGACAAAATACGTCTGCCTTCGACGGGATTCTAACCTCTGACCTCATGTTTCACAGTCCTTCGCGTTAACCACGAGATCGTATCTACCGATGTTACTTAGCTTGCTGTTAAAGATACATGGCTTCTATTTATAACCAATTACACGACAAAATACGTCTGCCTTCGACGGGATTCTAACCTCTGACCTCATGTTTCACAGTCCTTCGCGTTAACCATGAGATCGTATCTACCGATGTTACTTAGCTTGCTGTTAAAGATACATGGCTTCTATTTATAACCAATTACACGACAAAATACGTCTGCCTTGGACGGGATTTGAATCTTTGATTTTTTTCACAGTCCTTGGAGATAACCACAAGATCGTTTCGACCCATGTTACTTAGCTTGCTTTTAAAGATACATGGCTTCTATTAATAACCAATTACAGTCGAACTTCGATATTTCGACTCGGTTAAGTTGACATATCCGTAATTCAAAATTTAAACGCGGCAAAGCCCTTTGGAACACGGGTATGTTCAACTAAATCGAGTTTGAAATAAGGCAAGTTCATGTTTCGAAAAATCGGATAGTAAGAGTCAAGCGAGTTCGAGATATATAAGTTCGACGTAGTATGAAATTCTTCCACACAATAACAGCATCCGCGCGTAGGTAACCTGACATGTGATTAAGTATACTTTTAGTGTAAAATAGAAGCATGAAAGCTAACCTATGTATGGTTTAAAAGGTTCATCTAGTAAGTTCAAATTTTAGGAATTGTCAACTACATGTTTTCCTGCTTAACACCGTCAAAACAAAACTTACGCAAGCTTATGTTTCACTTACTAGATCTGGAATTACAGTGCTATTTATATTCTGAAGACAAATAAAGTATTCCGTATAGATAAGAAGTTATTCTTTCCTAATAAACGCGTTAACGTTAAAACTATCATTCCCATTGCAAACAGTTTGAAGCAAGATCAGACGCCAGGTAATCCGTCGTCTTATCAGGACCCAAACTGTTTATCACTCAGATTGAAATGAATAGTCAAATGGTGAGAATATTGTTATTCTCTTCATTTTATTACAATTCGTTTGCGTTTCGTTTGCGTTTAACCCAATGGCACATAGCCTGTTTCTAGAATTGAATTTAGGTCACCACTTAAAGCAGGTCGAACGTACAGAAGGATGCGCCTAAATGGGCTTTCTGCTTTACTTTCAGCCTTCTTTAAGTCACAATCTGCTAGAATATAAAAAATATTGTTCTGAATCATACTTATGCCTGTATAAATGAGAACTATTTTCTTCAATTGATGAATATGTTAAAGGCGTAAAAAGGCGTATTCAAGGGGAAGTGGGTTAAACGCGAAGGAATAATTTTTCTAAGCTCCACAAGCTCATCCATTATAAGTATTGCTCCAGAGAAGGGATATTTGTGTCACTCTTATTTATCATTACGGCTTTGAGACACTTGATGTTGTGATTACTCATTAGAATCGTCTTTAAGAGACGATTCTAATCAGTTAACACGATATGGGTTTCGTCCGGACTTACAATTTAATTGTTTGCCTATTTTCCCCTTAACCCTTTACCCAATAAACATGTTTATAACATTAAAGACAGGTGATCACTTAAAGCAGGTTGAAAGTAAAGCAAAATGCGCCCTATGGCGCATTCTGCTTTACTTTCAGCCTGTTTTAAGTTACTATCTGCTAGGATATAGAAAATATTTCTTATGGTACATTTTCATTACAGTATAAAATGGAACTATTTTCTTTGGCGGATGAATAAAATGAATGCGCTAAAAGTCGCTTCTATAAGGGAAAGGGTTAAAGACTTTTCCTCAGTCCTTTGATGAACTCGCCCTCGTTGTTCCCGATAGCTGTGAAAGTAACTGTAAAGCAGGAGTAAAGTGTGTACAGCCAATGTCACAAATCCCAAGTTGTCTAGAAATGCCCTAACATTCTATAACTCAATAGATTTTTTTCAATGGGTTTTACTAACCAACCTATCAAATTTAATAGTCGGGCCTCATATGAAGCGCCTCAATGATCCACATTAAAACAGGTATTCATGGAAATAATGATTATTGCAAGGAAACTGCCTGTTAAGGGATTATAACCGAAAGTAGGTCCGGAATGTCTTTAAAGACATTTCCTTACCTACTGTCGGTGATATCACCTATCCAGGCAGTTCCCATGCAATGTTCATTGGTCTTGTGCACATACCACTAGCAAAGAACCACTGAAGCGTCTCGGGTGAGGCACGACTTTTATATTTATAGCTTGGTTATAAACAATTGAAAAACCTCTAGAGTATGAGTATGTTTGGGCCTTACCAGGTAAACTGAGATTTGTAAAGATTATGTTGCACGCTTTTACAGTTACTTTCATGTATATCAAGAGGGAGGAGTCCATCAAAGGACTGAGGAAATGTCTTTAATATTGGTAAATCTATATACGGCGTAGTACAGCTGAAAACATGACTTAATTTTCAACAGTATTTGTGCAAATGGGGTAAATTAACTGTACAACAGTTTATAGGTTTATCTTTTTTGAGTGTCATACACGTTAATTTTTATTTATCTGATTAAAGTGCCCCTCCCCACAACGGCCCTCCGAACAACGATTCCCTCCTACAACCAATGATTGCCGCTGTTTCTAAAACAAGACATTATGTCTAACCCTTTCACTGTTGCAATGTCGTCTGCTTAAAACTGTCGTCTACTGTTTTCCCTAAAAATACTTATTGCACATTTTGACTGAAAATACATAATGACGAGTAGCAAACAATTTTAATTCAGATCAGACGCCGCGTTACGCGGCGTCTGATTTGAATTCAAATTGTTTGCAAGTGTAAGCCAAGTCGGGCTTAGCACTCAAAGGGTATTAATTTTCTCACCTATAAAACTCCGTCCGAACACCAGACATAATCGTTGAATCCCATTTCGTGTTGTTGTAGAAAGGGGACACTGTATTAAAAATGCATATCTTTATCCTTTCAATTCGAATTTCAGGTAATGCAGAGATGAAAGATCAACATAATTTATCCTTACGATTGTATGAAGTTCTGGAAATGATAGGTGCCTCTGAGAAAATGAGGAATCTGCATAAACGTACATCCACGACACAGGATATACTCGGTACAGTTGAGGCCACATTACTGGTGTCTCAGTTGTTCCATAGATATACATGCGGCAGTTCCTACGAGGGTTCAATCACACCAGATCTTTCTTCAGACGTCGACGGAATTTTTTGTAATATTTCCCTGCCCGTTGTATTAGATCAGCGTGAACCAACACCTGAACTCGCAATGCTTATGGTAACTGACGAATGGACATACCCGGGCTACGTCAAACTGCAGTTGATGTTTAATGGCCTTCCACGGGCTGGTTATGATGTAATACCGAATGACTTTGACGTTGATGAAGTAGGTCGGGTGTGTTTGCGACATCGCCGTGGAGATAACAGTCCAGCTAATAAGTGGATAGATGAGGATGGAGTGCATTTCCTTGACCATGTTCGTGCATATAAATGTAACACTGTGCCCTTATTTGCAAGACACGGGTTAGACAGGTTGAGACAAAGAAGGTTAATATCTGTGGAAGAGTTTGATAAACTACAAAGATCTGGTTGCATGTTTGTTGCAGCGGGATATTACCTGAGTTTCGAGAGGGATATTGAATGGCGGCTCTCATTATCTCTACAAGAAAGACACTTGATGTCAAAGCTGAATCCTACACAGCATAAAGTGTATATCCTTCTGAAAATAATCAAGGTCAATATTATAGAAAAGGCTTTAAAGTGTAAGGTTTTTACATCGTATCACTGCAAGACGTGTGTGCTATATGCTGTTGAAATGACTCCAAGGCAATCGTGGACACCTGATAACATAATCACCTGTTTAATGCAATGTATCAAACTTTTGATTCTGTGGCTGAAGAAGAACTTCTGTCCAAACTATTTCATTAAGAACCAGAATCTGTTCTCGAAACGAAACTTTTCATATTTCAGACACTCGTTATTACAGATGATGAAATCTATTATACGCTCCAACAACCAGTACCTTCAACTTTTACAGACTGACCATATATGGCATATCCTGCTAGAAGGGGGAGGTCAGTGGAGAAATGTTGTAGATATGAAAACGTCGGTACACATGTTTAATGTAAAAAATATCACTATTCAGACTATTGCCATCTCGTTCTCACGTGTAATGTACAGATTAAGTGGAGGAGTTCAGTATAGTGCTGTCAGTATCAATGGTGGTCTTAAATCTTTACAACAAACAGATACAATAACTGAGCACACAGCCACAGAAACCCATTCAGCGTTTAGCTATTTATACCCATGGTTTCACCTTCACATTGCCAAGAGTTTAGCATCTTTGTCTTTCAGATATCATCATAGATCTTACAGCAAGCGGATACTGAAGGTAGCCGATGTTAATTTCCGCAAGGCTAAATTCACGGACCTTGTTAATATCAGGTTAGCGAAGACTACCATCCTTTATAAAGTTGACCAGTATGAAACGTGCTTCAGGTTACTTCAACAAATTGACAGTGACTTCACCTGTAAGGTAAGGAGACTATGTGGCTGTGTAGGGCTGTATTCCTTTCTGTGCCATGATGAGCAAGACAGAAGAGAAACATACAGAATACTGGGTGGTATGTCAGTAAGAAAAAGGATTAAGTACTTTACCGCTTGCTGTGTGGTATTTCTACCATCTCAATTTCCGATTGTTCTGCCTGCTCTCAAGTATGAGATGTTTCGTTCCTGTGGCACACAACCAGGTTCTAGAAATGAATTTAAAGATTTCTGGTTCGACTGGTGTGTCATTGACGCTAAAGTATACCTCTACCTCATGCAGTACCTCGTATGTTCCGAGCTACACAAACAAGCACACAAACAAGTAGCCATGGACAATATAAGAGCAGTAATAGAGGAAGACGAAATACTTGTTCTGAGATATTATAGCTATCGTCAGCTAGGCCACAGAGAGACTGCATACAACGTACTGGGATGGATCTACATACAGGAACAGCGATATGGTGATGCTGTAAAGTGTTTTCTTAAATCGTGGGAAATTCGCCCATTTCACAACGCAGCAAAATTTCATATGCGAGATCTTGTGGCTAAAGTTTCAGAAATACGTGGATAAGGCTCTCAGTTAGGTGACTGGCGTATCATTTCGGCTGTCTATAGCTGATTGAGAAAACCCCTGGTCAACCATGGTCCTATTTAAACCAATTAGAAGGTCGATTTAATCATTAGATGGAAACAACTATAAACTCTCGACTGTTTTAGGAGAGTGGCTCTATCAATCACATGATTGGACCATGGGATGTTTACGATTGAGGTGTGATTCATTCGTCAAATGGCCGTGTAAAGCGGTTAAGATTGTGTTATTGTGCAGAAGAGAACTTCAGCTATTAGAATCTGTTTTTTTTATTATTATTGAAAAAAAGAAGATTTTGCAATTTAAATGGTAACACGCCGTCTTAAGGAAGAGCAAAAGTACAACAGTAAGCTAAAGTCTGACAGAGCAACGTATCAACGTAGACGTAGATTATGGAGCTTCCTGCTTTACTTTCATCTTTCATAAATCTGTCACGTATATTAAAATCGCTGTTTATACTTGCCAGTTAACATGGGATTGCTTTTTATTATATGCCTTCAAGTGATATCGAGCGTTTCCGCGTGTATCTGCTCAGTAAAATACAAGAGTCTGTATCAGCCACCTTGTATCAGCCACTTTGTATTTTACTCTGACCTCGCTTTCGATTTGACGTGACGTCATTTACGTACATGTACGAGTGCCGCGTTATTCTTTGTGACATACAAAAAATCTTGTTCTGTTTAAAATATCTAATAAATTTTGGATATAAAATGATTTAAACAACTATTTAGTTGTTTCTGGTTTGTATACAAGGCATATAATAAACACATCACCAGTTGGCAGTGCGCAACAGAGTGTTGCATTTAGCTCTCGACGTTTTTGGCGGAAACAACCGATCAGACTCGCGCCAAGGCGCTCGTCAGATCGGCTATTTCCGCCAAAAAAGTCTCGAGCTAAATACATCACTCTGTATCGCACTGTCAACTGGTAATGTGTATTTATTACATGTGCGGTATTTTAATGTCATGTTTATTTAGTATATCATAAGTAACACTCTTGCTAAGTTGTTCAGTTTTAATATGAGTGTCCTGCAATGAGTTCAGTCAGGAAATCGATGGCCGTCGATTGCGAGTAGGCTACCGGTCTGAAATAGAGTGGAGAAAACGGTATTCTTCCGTTCAAAGGCAAACACATTGCAATGAGATATAGAAAATTACATTTTTTTTACAATTCTGACCACAAGTTTTATTCTGAGTGGCAAATAGTTTGGAGCCTGATCAGACGCCGGATTACCCGGCGTCTGATCTGGCTCCAAACTGTTTGCAATGAAAATAATAGTTTAAGCATAAACGCGGTTATTTGGAAATAATACGTTTTCTCTACTGCACTCTGCACACTGCACACGATGCACAAACTGCTAACGTTAACAGCAAACAGTGGTGACTGAACACGCTACAGGAAAGATTTGTTGTTTAGAATTCTGTGATATAACTGTTATGTACAGGCGAAAGGTTTTACAGCAAACGAATTTTTTAATGTTTAAACAAGAGTTAAACGGTATAAGATATCTCGCCAACTGCAATCAAGATGCAAATGTTATACAGCACAGGTTTTCGGCGCGTAAGCTATGACCCCCCCCCCCCTCGCTACTACCCCCATAAATCTTTCAAAATGAGTCAAAATACATCTATATGTTCAACAAACATCCTTAACAAGTGTTTCGAGAAGTTTCGAGAAGTTTCAAGAAGTTTAAAAAAAAAAATTTTTTTTCGTATCATGTAAAGGTGGATGTGTATTCAGGGCCATCAACTTCCCAACCTTGTCATTTTGTCATTTTTGGGCCGATTTTGACAAATGATGGCTTATTATTTACATTTAACAGTTCTGTTCAAAGAAAGTTAGCTCACAGCCCAAGCAAGACACTAGCACAAGTGAAGCAATAAAAAGTTCGATAGGCACCTTATATCGGAATCCTTCTGTCACCTTAATTTTTGGACTTGTTCGTCAGTCATTCACTGATTCAGCGATTAACAAGTGCATTTGCGACCATGCATTACACCATGGTACGGGTAATTAATAGAAAATGAAATATATAATAAATACCTTTTGAATTATCGGTAAATGAGCATTTCTGTTACGAAATAAATTTCTAGATAACTTTCGTTTAGTTTCGGTTGACAAACGGATATGATATCATTGGTCGTATTCGAATCATACAATTTATTGTCAACGAAAACTAGGCGGAAAAAATGCTCGAAGATTTACTGATGACAACGTTTTTGACCCGACTCGAATCGAAATTGTGGTCAACGATTTGATGGTTTGACAGCATTTTGTCAACGGAAAACATCAAGTGGTGATTCGAATAGAACCTGTTGACAACACGTCCAACTAACGCTGTTGTTGTCCTGATTCGAATACGACCAATTGAGGCGCTTGACTTTTGCGTCATTTCCTGCTTTGAAGCTGGTTCTCGGGTTCGCTAGAATGATAATAGTTTGACTGGGCAACCAGTCGTTTGTTTGGGAAAATTTTGCGTGACAGATGGTTTCCGAATAAGGGGTCTCCCCACCCTTCGAGTCCCCATGCGCGTGTTCGCCGATTGCTTTGAATTTTTTACCAATTATCGTCAAAGAAAACTGTTTGCTGTAAACAATGAGCCGTCATCTGTCCAGATCGTCCAAGATTTGACAAAATGACAGGGTTGGGAACTTGAGGGTTGCTTCTGCAAGGCGCTTTTTCATGGCAGCCTTTACTATTTTACTTATAAATTAGCGAAACAAATTTTTTTTTTTAAATTTCACGAAACTTCAGGAAATGTTCTTTTATGATGATTATTGAATGTATGGATAGATTTTAGGGTATTTTATCCACGTTAGGTGGTGGTGGAGGGGGGTTATAGCAGCTAGGGATAGTGTCATAGCCAACGGGCCGAATGCCTATGTTATACAGTGGTGAAGGCGTTATTCTGACGTCATAAGTGACATCATACAGTGGAGAAGAATTCAAACGCAAACCAAACGCAATGCAACAAAATGTAGAAAAATGATAGCTTGTTGATAATTCTGAGTTTTTATTTAAATTTGAGTTGCAAACAGTTTTGGCCGGGTCAAAGGCCGGGTTACTCGGCGTCTGATCTAGTGCAAAACTGTTTTGCAAGGGAAATCATTTTAGAGTAAATGCATTTATTGGGAAAGAATAATGTATTCTCCATTGTACAACAACATTATGCACAATGAGAAATGATGTAAAAAACACCCTTAAATCCAGAGGTACGGGCAAGATCTTGAGCTGAAATAACAACGTTCATTGTAAAGATTATGTAGCCAAATAAGACGTCGAGCTACTGCGGCGGTCTGATTAGCATCCAAATTGTTTGCCATTCTGTATGATGAAACTATGTCATGGACATTTTCATAATGCACTGGGGTTGGCGTTCACTTGCGCACTGGAAAAAATAACGTATTACCCCTGTATCTGTATAATCAATTTAGTGGTGTTATATAAAGCATAAGTAAAATGTAAAGTGCTCTCTCCCTACAACGGCCCTCAGAACAACGATTCCCTCCTTACAATAATACATGCGAGACATTTATAATGAACTCTTTCACCGCTAAAATATTGTATGCTTAAAATATTAGTCTACTGTTTGTTTTAAAGTTCATATATAATAAAGTATATACTTTTGACAGAAGAAACATGAAGACGAGTGACAAACAGTTGTAACGCGGCGTCTGGTCTTTGCAAATGTAAGCCAGGTCGTGCTCAGCACACTACAAGTATAAATGTTGCCCTCCCTAGAACAATTTTCTCTGAATCACACACACACTCTTTGTCTCCCATTGGGTGTTGTTGTAGAGAGGGGACACTGTACAGGCTACGGTATAAATGTTTTAATAGGACTAGTCGGCGATTGTTCATTAACATTTAAATATATTGTACTGTTATGATTAAAACCCGTCTTACACAGTTGTTGGTGTAATATCATCTGTTTTTCATTTATAAAAATTCAACTGTTAAGCGGTTTTTTTTTTACATCCAGAAGCTTTGACATGAGTATCAAACAGTTTGGATCCTGATCAGACGCCTCATTACGCGGCGTCTGATCTGGATCCAAATTGTTTGTTTATAAAATTGCAGCAAAGTGTTCATTTAAATCTTTTCTCCTTCGCGTGCATATTGTTTCTGGGTGTGGTTAACCAAATAGGCGTGACATTTAAGTCATATCGCGACGTCCAGCTAATTACAGGTGGAGGAAAACCCCAGTAGCCCCTTATGCATTGTTTCAAGCACAAATCGGCAACTGGGTAGAACCACCGACCTTCCGCAAACTAGCTGGACATCATATTCTGATATGATGTTATTCATCAGCATGCAAACAGTGTGCATCCAGATTAGACGCTGAGTTACTCGGCGACTCACTCGGATCCAACTTGTTGGAACTTGTTGAGAAATTTTCTGTAATGGAATGCCCACGTAAATCATTATAATTGACTGCAAATGGGAAAAAACATGGTTAAGGGGAAGCAACCGGTGTCAAGTTTACAAGTTTATTTTCTTGTTATTGCCCATATGGGCATGTAACATAGTAACATAACATAATGAAACAAAGCATGGCATTACAGTTGAGATAGATCTGTTTTAGTACAAATTAGTGAATTATCAATTTTTAATTTTTTTATCAGAAAACGAACAATCACAGTGTGTATGGAGGATGAGAATTCTTCTATAGCAATCAATAGATTTTTAAATGTATACACTTTCTGTATGCGAACTGAGTAGACCCAGATCAGAGTTGACCGATCCGTTCCCAATCAGCCCATATAAGGTGTCACTATGAGGTAAAAAATTAAAGAGTGAGAAAAGGAATCCGACACCTGTCCTCCCCCCCAGACCACCAATTGCAGGTCTCAAGGGACAACCCGTGACAGATCCACAAGATTTTATTCCTATCAGACATATAATATGATGTAAACAAAAACATTAAAAAAACAACCAACCATAAAAGGTGACAACTACAGTCGACCAATAACTCAAGCAGCATAAAAATATACATTTACATGTCCACCCGCTCACCCCGAGAATCCCGGTGTTCACTTTCAATCACCAATCCATTATCCAACCCATATCATTATAGATCTTTTGCAAAAGAAAAAATGATCTCTTCACCACTGCATTGTTTGTAAGTAACATATACACTGTGACACTGTTGCTCTCAGAGGCAAGCGGGGTTTAGGAACGCAATTCACAAATTATTTCAAAGGAACAAACAATGCATACCCCGGACTGAGGGCTTCCTTGGGAGCCTCGAAACCAGGGCCTACATTGCATGAATAAACAAATGAGTAACACTCCATTGCGCTGCTTGTAAATGATGCACGTATGCATCGAAGTGGCAAGCAACGCAGACGCCAAACCCCAATATCTTCCAAAAGATTAAATTGCCCAACATAGCATACAGTTTTAGTACCATCCATGTATCAAGGGAGGTAACTCAATCATCATCAAGTACTACAATAACAACTGTTCTCTCCCCTACTATGTAGATTGAAAGGGAGATAGGCCCTGTTACATAATTATCTGTCCAAACTAGTAGGCTAAGTAGCATGCCAAGGTTCATCCAATGAGACAATAGGGCTCAAGTGAAAAAAATAAATAAATATAATCAACTGTCATTTAAACATTACAACTTGTTAAACACGCACCATTCTGTCCAAACTCACCCTGGACCAACACATACTAAAGAGCTATGGGTGAAAAATCACTATCAATTGAAACAAGCCATAATTTTCTTGCAAAATATTGCTAATTTTAACAAAGTATCTTTGCTTTCGGCATTCATAAGACTGTAAAATTTCCTTTCGGTTGGATAAGTGTAGAAATATTCGTCCAAGTATCTATTTCTGTCAGCATGGAAATGATTGCAGTTAAACAGGTAATGGAATGCATCACCTAATACATTACTATTACATAAATGACAAGTTCTTAATTCTCTTGGAGTATTATTAAATCTACCCTTTTCAATTGGCAGTTTATGATCCATACATCTGAATTTACATATTAATATAGCAAGGTCATTTGGTAACAAATGAAAGTATTTTTCAAGAGCAAATTCATGTTTGTACAATCTGTAGTTCAGGCATTTACTAGAAACTCCTATAGTACTGTTCCAATTTTGTAAAAATTGGTCTTTGATTCCATTTTTAATCATATTTTTGAAAGAGCCAGGAGATTGAATTTTTTGATCATGCCAATAATTAGACAAACCTAATTTATCTAAACTGTCGTTGACGTATTTTAACCAACCAAAATTTAAATTCTAATTCCTATATAATACAAGACATGTTCTGTAAAGAATGCTACTGATTTTGTCCTCTTTGGAGTTTACTATCTTGCACCAGTAATTCAAGACTCTACTTTTGATATGAGCTGAGACTGGCATAACACCTAAATCACCATATAACATACAATTAGGTGTACTTTGTTTTAATTTTAGAATCAACTTAAGATACTTTAATTGAAATCTATCAATGACATCAACATTTTCTACCCCCCAAACTTCAGAAGCATACAATAGAATGGGAGCGATCATGGTGTCAAATAAATGTATTTGTAAGTCAATTGGCAAATGTAATTTTCTGGATTTGTTTATTACAGAGAACATAGCCCTTCTTGCCTGGTCAACTAAAAAGGACTTGGTGAGTGTGAACTAACCATTGTATGAAAATTGGATACCCAAATATGAAAAATGATCAACCATCCCTAGTATACTACCTTCAAAATGAAATGTTTGAGCATTGTTCAAACCTCGTCTTGATTTCCAGAATATTACTATTTTAGTTTTAGCAGTATTTACCTGTAGCCCCCAAAGATTACAATAGTCTGACATTGCATTTAAGGCTAATTGAAGGTCATTTTCAGTTTCTGCTAGGATCACAGTGTCATCCGCATACAACAACAGATACAGCTTAAAATATACTTCAATATCATCATCACTTAAGCAAAGGTTCACTGTATCGGACAGCATATTAAGACCACCATATTTACTTGACATAAAGTTGCAGATCGTTAAGAAACAAAGAAAAAAGGACAGGTGACAAATTTTCACCCTGCCTTACTCCAGTTTGGCTTCTGAAAAAATCTGATATAGAGTTCTGAACTTTAACACAAGACTTAGCCTTCTCATACATGTTGTAAATTATCTTAAAACACTTTCCATCAATGTTATAATTAAGAATCTTGTGCCATAAGGCAATTCGATTTACGGAATCAAATGCTTTACGATAATCGACAAATGCACAAAACAGTCGCTTATCTTTCGCTAAATACAAATCTACAAGCATTTTTAAGGAGAAAATATGATCAACAGTGCCATAATATTTCCTGAACCCCGCTTGTTCCTCGCACAGAACATTGTTATTATCCAGAAAGTTGTTTAATCTTATATTCAACAATGAGGTAAATAATTTTCCAAAACAGCTTAAAATTGTAATCCCTCTGTAATTATCAGGGTCCTTTGTATCACCTTTATTCTTGTACTCCATTCATCAGGAAAGATTCCAGAATCTAAAATAATGTTAAATAACCGGCAAAATACTGTTAGCATAGTTTGATGAGCATGCTTTAAATATTCATTTAAGATATTATCAAACATTGAAGAAGATTTGTTATTTTTCAATAAACTACTTGCTTTTTCAACTTCTCTTTCAGTAAAAGGCATATTGAGAATATCATTATGATCTGGAACCAGATTAAGATCAATATTGTCAAAATCTCCATCCACATTTGCAAAATTTGAATTTAAGTTACTAAAATGTTCAAAGAAAACATCACAAGAGATCTTATGCATAATAGTCTTTCTTTCTCCAGAGTGTTTATTCAATAAACTCCAGTAAGACTTGGGATCTGACTGCCTAAGGCCTCTAACTCTTTTTACAAATTGGTCATTATAACTATTAAATTTTGCTTTTATTTCCTTTTTATACTTTTTACTGTAATTAATCATTGTTTCTCGGTTTATGTCACTCTTATTGCGCCTATAAGTATTTTTACTTCTGTGATAGTTTTGTCGTAACTTTTTACAGTCTTTGTCAAACCAGAGTTTACTAGGTTTATCATTATTGATGCCATGATGTAGTTTCCTTTGCTTTATAAGTGAGCAGTTATCTGCAGCATTGACAATGATATTTGAAATTTCTTGAGTGATGTTATTTATAGCTTCATTACTATAGCTCTTATTAACCATAAGCTCTTCCAGGACTATCAAAACATTATCAATGTCAGTTTTGTCAAAATGGTTTCCAAAGTCATCTAATATGTTCTTATCCCAGACAGGTTTAGTAGATAAATTTGTTTCATCAATCTCATTACAGTCAACAACTTCTTCACAGTCAAAGTACTCAAAGTTGATACATAGTTCTAAAGCACTGTGAACATCAGATAAAAGAGGGTCAAAATTTAATACATCAAAATGGCTAACATTTGAGAAATTTACGTCAGATAACAAGACATAATCAATTACACTACCACTAGTACATGTAGTTTTGCCAATATATGCATCACTTCCACAACGACCATTTATAACAATACGAATATTTGTTAATTTACATAACTCAGCTAACCTATAACCATAATTATTACAGCGTGTGTCACTTGAAATGTGTCTCGTTTGATAGCCAAATATCTCTAGGTTATCAACACCATTAACCCTACTTGTGTTATCGTCAAAGACACCTCCAACAACATACTCATTGATATTGCAGAAATCAGGCAAGGTACCAGATCTGGCATTAAAATCCCAAAATATGCAAAAATTACAGTTGCTATATTCAACACTAAAGTCTAACATACTATGTTCAATAGTATCAAATAACTCCATAGAGCTGTATTGTGAACACTCAGGAGGTATATAAACAACTCCAAAAATTCATTTCGGATGAGACATAAATACTTGGGATTATAGTGCTGAGATGCATGTGATGATACCACTCTGTGTTCGGCTGATATTGCCATTATTACATGTACACTTTTATTGCTGAAATGGCAGTCAGTGTCACAGTGTATAGGTTAGTGAGTAAACAGTAGAACCTCTCTGTAACGGTGTTTAAGTGAGAAATTAAACATTTGTACCTCCCTTGTCCATTATACTTTAAGAATGGTTTGATGTATAAATTGAATAGCTGCTTATAGTGGAGTGAATGTAAAGCAGGAAGTTCCCTTAGAGGAATTTTATGCTTTGTCTTCGCCTTGTCTGGAGCTGCCGCCAGTCCGTTGTGTTCTATGCAACCAGTTGTCAATGTTTTTTAGATCGTGATGGAGAGGTATTACTGTATTGTCGTACTATGTCTGAGATTACCTGAATGTTTATTATTTAATGAATGAAGTTCAGTGGAGCCTACCTGCTATGGAAATAAAGACGCATGTTTCTATATTTGGTACAATTCGTTTCATTTTGAGGGGTTCTTATAAAGTGAAACACTTTAAATGAAACATTTTGCTATGCGCTTTTTCCGATTTTAGTATCCTTGTTGTAGCCAGGTGCCGTTACGTGCCCGATAAATGATGCTGCATTGTACTTTTCGACTGTCAACTCCAGTATATGCGGTCGAGTCTGTGCCACGCGTCCGTTAAAAACAGTATTTATGCACTTGTAATATTAAGAATACGTTGCGGCTTTATGCGTGCCAAGAGTAATATAGAAGACTCATATAGGTGACTTCTGCGTTACTCTCGCCCTACATTGAGCGGGAACCTCTCTTCAAGGGTCAACATCATTCTTTCAATAACCGCCTGGCACGGGTTTGGCCGAATATTATTGGACATTACTGTTAGACTACACCAGAAAGTGCTGTCCTCTGTAGGCATGCACGAATTTCCCACTTTATTAGATTACCTATAAATGAGCAATAAATTCTTTGCCACCTTATCCATTCAACGCAGCAGATTACTGAACCATACTTTTTGAGCTTCTATTCTCAATACTTCTTACTCCACACCAGTTACTTAACTTTTAACGGAGTTTCCAAGTTCCTGATTAAATCAAGTCCGATTCGATTATTTTGGGTTATATTCTGTGATAGAATGACAGGGTCTCTTAGCGGCCCTCTGAATTGTTTTATGTTTTGTCTGCATGTTACATAAAAATACTTAATTCCTACTTACAGTTACCTTGTTAATAAATTACGAGTAAAATCCGTCAGCAGGTTTAAATGTGATAATTATCTAAGCTATAGACTGCCCCACATGTTGTTACAAAATGTATATTTTTTGTTGTTTTTAGTCTTTGATTGAATAGTAAGCAGAGCTCCGTATAAGGGAAGTATTTCAAAACCCAAAATATTTGTTTCTGCTTTAAATACTATGGTGTTACTGCTCATTCGAATCGTCTCTCTGAGACGATCCTGGTAAGTAGTGAAGCAATAGGATTTGACCCCATAATGGGTTAAGAAAGTGTTCGATTTGCTCAATTTACTCCCCCTTATCTGGAGCCCTGAATTAGATTACAGATCGAGAAATGTCTTAACTGCAAAACAAATGTCCATAAAATTCATTAATTTGTGTATAATATAATTGCATATGAGCAACCTATGACCACTGATATGTGTATATTTATTAGATACAGTACAAGAAATTGCATATGTATCACAAAACTAAATATGCATATCTGTTCCCTTTTCTTTTTTACTACTTTTTCTTTTTGCAACACTAATGTTGTTTCTGTTTTTGAAGCGCTATTTGTCACTCGGCTCTTGGTTAAGCAGATGTGTTTTTATGACTCTGTATGCATGCGTGGTTTAAATCGTTATAACGTTTGCTTTGATACACATGACTAGTCTGTTAATACAGTACTGTAAACTACGCTGTATACAGATAGGCGTGCGTGCACGAGCTCAAGTGTTTCTTCCGAGACGATTTGATATTATCACTAAATCGAATTCAGTATTACCCTTAACTATTATTAAAATACTACTTTTTATTGGCGGAATAGAAAATAACCCGGGACCCTCAGAAACAGCTATTAATAACAATATATCAATAGTTCACAATAACGTATGCAGCTTACCTCCTAAACTAGATATTATTGATTCTGAATTGTCCCACCATGATGTAATTTGTGTAACTGAAACACACCTTAATTCCACCATTACTGATGAACAGGTACAGCTTAAAGGTTTTCAGGGCCCCTTTCGCAAAGATAGAACCCGTTATGGGGGCGGGGTCGCTATTTATGTTAAGGACAATCTTCACGTTAAAGTGCGAGATGACCTTAATTCCCACATGTTGGAACTTTTATGGGTAGAAATAAACACACACTCCTCCAAATTTCTACTAGGGGTATTTTATAGACCGCCAGGGTCAACTACCGATATGCTAGAATTATTTTATGAATCATTATCTAGAGCTCTGGATTTAAATATCGATGTATTTGTGACAGGTGATTTTAACATAAACATGCTTTCAGACTCTTCGAGAAATTTTAAACATAATTTAAAAAGCTTTAACATGGAAAATGTTGTAAATGAACCTACAAACTTTACCTCAAATAATGGCACCTGCATCGACCTTGTCTTGACGAATAATAAACCCCATATCCATACAGTCGATGTTTCGCCGCCTATATGTAGCTCTCACTGCGTTGTCAGTATTGAGCTGAAAACTGTTGCTTTTAAAAAGAGAGCGTACAAAAGAACTATCCGTAATTTTAGTTTAGCGAACTTTGATCTACTAAACCAAGATCTACTTTCTACTGATTGGGACTCAGAAGTTTTTAACTCTACAAATATAAGTGACACTTACACAAATTTTCTGAATACAGTGGAGAACTCTGTAAAACAGCATATTCCTACTAAAACAGTTGTTATACGCCCTAATGACAAACCATTTATGACCAATACTATCCGACTAAAAATGAGACAGCGTAATCGTACTCACCGCAAGGCTAAAACCTCCAATAACCCTATTCACTGGGAAAATTTTCGTAGATTACGAAATGAAGTGATTGAACTTGTTCGAAAATCTAAAGAAGCTTATAAAACAAAATTATGTTCACAGTTAGCTGACAAAACAATCCCACCTGGAAAATGGTGGCGAATAGCGAAATCCTTAAATCAATTAAACAAAAAAGAAAAAATTACCCCACCACTTAAATCTGAAGGTCAATTTCTCATTCACCCTGTAGATAAGGCTGGAGCTTTAAACAACTATTTTTGCTCAGTCTCAAAAGTGGAAAATGAGCCTCTAATTCCTCCATTCACTCAGCGAACCAATGCAAGCATACATACTATAAATATCACCGAGAGAGAAGTCCTTGATCAATTATTAAATCTAAATGCATCCAAACCCCCAGGTCCTGATAATATTAGCCCCAGAATCCTAAAAAATATAGCACCGTCCATTTCTAGTCCATTAGCAAAGTTATTCAACATGTCACTAACCAAAAACCAATTACCATATATATGGAAACGTTCTCATGTTGCTCCAATTTATAAAGGAAAGGGTGAACCAGACGCACCAAATAACTACAGACCAATTTCTCTCACTAGTGTGGTATGTAAAATTATGGAAAAGGTCATTTTTAAACATCTTTTTAATTTTATAAAAGATAATGGTCTGTTGTGTAAACAACAATCTGGATTCACCCCTAATGATTCTACTGTTAACCAATTAATTGATATATATAATACCATTCAAAGTAACCTAGATAAAGGAAAAGATGTAAGATTTGTATTCTGTGATATTGCGAAAGCATTCGACAAAGTATGGCACAAAGGTCTTATCTTAAAACTAGAAAGTTATGGCATTAAGGGTAACATACTAAAATGGATTGAACATTATCTTAATGGGAGGGAACAAAAGGTTGTAATTGATGGGTTTTCTTCAGGACTATGCTCTGTAGATGCTGGAGTTCCTCAAGGATCTGTGCTAGGGCCATTTTTGTTTTTAATTTATATAAATGACATAATTGATGAACTTGATAACGATGTCAGACTCTTTGCTGATGACACGTCTTTATTTGTAGTTGTTGAAAGCGGCAAAGAAATAGAATGCGCCGAATCAATATCTAGCGACTTAACTCAAGTTAATGAATGGGGCAATCGCTGGGCAGTTACTTTCAACCCGCAAAAGACAAAATCCCTTACTTTCTCAAGGCGAAACAATAACCACCCACCTGTGTACTTTGCACGAGAACCCGTGACCGAAGTCACATCACACACTCATCTCGGCCTTACACTTCAATCAAATGCGGGTTGGTCTTCACATATTGAAAACATTTACACAACAGCTTGCAATCGTTTAAATATACTACGAATGTTAAAATATGCCGTTGACCGTAAATCTCTAATTCGCCTATACCTATCGTTCATTAGACCTGTCTTAGAATATGCTGACTCGGTATGGGATAACTGTACACAATATGAATCTGACTTGCTCGAACGTGTCCAAATTGAGGCAGCACGCTTAATCACGGGTCTTCGTCGCAATTCATCTCGATCTGCATTGTACAAAGAGTTAGGTATTCAAACTCTGCAGACACGACGAACTAATCACAAACTTGTTATTATTTACAAAATGTTAAATGGTTTATGTCCACAATTTTTGATAGACCTAATAATACCATATTTACCAAATGAAACTAATTATAACCTTCGATCTCAAGGACAAACACTGCGTATACCCCGTTGTCGAACCACATCATATTATAACAGTTTTCTTCCCAGTACAATAAAGGCATGGAACCTGCTCCCTCCAAATATTAAGTCATCAGCCTCCATCGAACAATTCAAAACGGCATTAGAGCGACATTTCAATAAAATAACACCTCCTTATTATTACAATCTTGGTGACCGGAAAGGAAATATTACCCTATGTCAACTAAGAAATGAAACCAGTAACCTAAACGAGCATTTATTCAACCATTTTGTATCCGATTCAAAAGAGTGTCCTAATTGTTTTCACGAATGTGAAAATAATCAACATTTCTTCTTTGACTGTCCAACCTACCTTATGCACAGACAGATAATGCTAAACTTACTAGCTAACATAAATGGATTAGAGATTATATCTCTGGAAATTCTTTTACATGGACTCCCATACTTGAGCAAATTAGACAATGAGAGGTTAAATAGCGCCGTTGTGGATTACATCAATGCGACCAAGAGATTTGAGTGACAATTTTAGCTGCTTCTCATTTATTTCTTTTTTCTTCTTTTTCAATTTTTCTCATTCCCTACTCTGTTAATTTTCTTCTGATAACTTCTTCATAAATGTATACCGAACATATAGAAACTACAGTAGCTCTTGTATTAAGTAGAATGGCGACTACTTAATATACATGGTTGCTTTGTGCTAGACGTGTGCTAGTCGAAGGGCTACAGTTTGCTTCTTCTATACTGCTTTATTGCCAGCATAGAGTGGTCGTCTGTACTAACTGCTTAATACAAGAGTTACTGTAGCATATAATATGAACTTCCAAATGATATTGAGTTATACTCATATATTAAATATTTTGTACTATGATAAAAAATTCTTAGTAAATAAAGTCGGACTTCGATATTTCGAACCCGCTTAACTCGAATTTCCTCTTACTTATACAATTAAATAACAGAACAACTATCAGGCTTGGATCCAACATGTAACCTAGCCGTGCTTCGGCTTTAGATAGAAATGTATTCGAGTTGGGCGAGTTTACGATATCGAACCGCAACTGTAGTTAGATACAAATTTTACTTGATTACAAGTATCTTTATACACGTACATGTACTTACAATAATTTATAAGTTCGACTCATATATGTATATGTATAACACTGTTCATACCTTGATTGTACTTGGAGAGGACTCACATAGGCTTTGCCTGTTGTCCAATCCTTTTCTTCTGAATAAAATATTGTTTAAACTAACTCCAAAAATGCAAGAAGCTCTATCATCATTAAATTTAAACCACAAACAGTTCTCTGTAGAGTTATCTAGGAAAATAAGCCTGTCAATAAGAGTATCCTTCACAAAAACACCAACATCCCCTGAGTTACGTAAACAAATTTCTCTGCTAATATGTTTAAAAGTATAGCCCTCTATTTTGACAGTATCAAATTTGACCAACTTGGTTTCAGAAATGCAGCATATATCATATTTTTTCAAGAAATCCTCAAAGTCTGGCATAAACAGTTTGGACATTAGGCCGCAAACATTTATAAAAGATAAGGAAATGGTATGAAAAGTTGCAAACATAGAATTGTCGTTGAAAATCTCGGAAGTCGCTGATTCCTTGACAAGGTTATGATTGCTTGTAGAATGTTTTTCACCAGAATTGTTACAGTTTGAACTATATACATTGGAAATGTCTTAATAAGTCGTCTGAAAAACATCGATCATGTTCCTTTATGTTGAAAGCTCCTAATATATGGTCGAGAGCCGATTTAGTTACATATCAAATGATTTAATCCTTTAGCTACCTTATCCCGACTGCAACAGATGGTATCTTAAAGCAGGATGAAAGTAAAGCAGAATGTGCCTTAGGGTGAATTATTCTAGCCTGCTGGAAATAGTCGTGTGTACCTGCCTTCAAACCTAGAAACGGGTGATTGAGTCAGTATGATTTTAGACCATTTGTGCCCACGATCCCATATATGGGACATAGCCAAACAGTGTAGACTCTGATCAGACGCCGCATAATGCGGCGTCTGATCAGAGTCTACATTGTTTGCTAATAGGAATTTCAATATAAATCAAAATGAAAATGAAAATTTTGACCAGGCATCCCTTTGATAAAAAATGGACTAATCCAATATATTAACATGGAATAATCCACTGGATATAAATGGGTTAATGCAGGATACTAATGAAACAAATGATCACAAACGGGAGCTTCAAAGACTGCTGTATATACAGTGCTCCCTCGCTACAACAGCATCCAACGGGAGACAAAGATGTGTGTTGTTCGGAGGGAGTTGTTATATGGAGGTAAATCGACCTACATTTGCAAACAGCTTGAATCCAGATCAGACGTCTCGGTACCCGACGTCTGATCTGGATTCAAGCTGTTTCTCATTCGTCTTTATGATGTTGTATTTTTGTCCAAAAAGTCCATTATGTGACTTTGAGAAAAACAGCAGACGATATTACAGCCGTGAATAGATTAAACATAATTGTCTTCTTTTGGGGGACAGCGACACAAGTTGTTGTAAGGAGGGAATCGTTTTTCAGAGAGCCGTTTGTGTGAGGGAACGCTGTATAGATAACAGTAAGTTTATACCTCTCTTACACTATCGATTTGTGATCTTTAGAGGGATCCTCAATTCGTAATGGCGGAATGTTTATTTATTTTTTTGCTTATTTTTTTCTTCTTAATTTTGTGTATGTTTTTTGTTGGGTTTTTTGTTTTGTTTTTTAAATTGTAATTGTTGTAGTTTTCTAGCAGGCGAGTGTTTTGTTTTGTTTTGTTTTGTTTTGTTTTTGTATTATATGTTTTTGGTGGTATTTATCTAACAAAAATTGAGAGATGATTAGAGTGAGGTTAGGCGCCCCTAAACCCAGGTTTAACCCCCAGTGGTTGTTAATGGTTAATTAATTTATAATTAATTATTGATTGCTACTGACCGTACCAAGGCGGGCTCCTATATTCACTTAGCTTTATGTTTGTCTTGCGTGTTGTTTTCTATTTAGTGTGTAGATGAAGGAATGGTATTGCGTGTGTGTGTGTGTTTGTTGTGGTATGACTGTGGTTGTGTGTTCTGCTTGAGAGGTGGGTGTATTGTTTGTGTTACGTTTCCTGCTTGAGTCTTTCGTTTTTATTTATTAATGGAAATGACAAAGCTGATTTTGCGTCGTCTTATCTGGGTCTGCACTGTATGTTAATGTCATAAATAAGAAGCTTTTAATTGGTGAAATAAAGATTTAACAAAATAAATCTAGGATATGACACTATACGAACGCTAATCTATTTATTTCCCGTTGACATTTTATATACATCTCTTTCTACCTCAGGCTAACGGAATGCCTAATGATGCGAGATTCTCGCGGGATTTTTGCCAATTTGTCGCTGTGTAATTCATGCCTTCCCAGAATCCCCCACGCATGCGCTGTCAGGTCCGATAAGATAAAACCGATAAAGGGAGATAATTAACCAGAAGAATTCTGACATGACATATGTGAGACCTACCATCTGTCTGATACCCGGGTACTACCCATAACTTCTCGGCGCCATAAAACGACCACTTTATATGAAACATACATGTACTGTACATATTTTGTACAGTAGAGAAGAATTTATTTCTTTTCCTGTAAATACAAACGAAACACAAATAAAACGCGAAAGCAATTTAATAAATGTGAAAACTACACTTAAGAAAAAAAAGTCTAACGATTATTTTAAAGCAGAGTGGCAAACAGTTTGGAGCCTGATTGGACACAGGGTTACCCGGCGTCTGATCTGGCACCAAACTGGTTGTAATGGACATCGTTTTGTTTAGCATAAAAATAATAAACGCGCGTATTTGAAACGATTGACATCTTCTCAACTGTAATACATACACAGCCAGCACTCCGATCTGGTTCTATACTGTTTACACAAGACAAGTGTACTCTTCACAAGTACCATGCTAAGGACGCATGTAATTTATGCGCTGCTAGGATTAAAAGGGCTTAATGAATGTTGTCGACAAAGGCAGACACTTACGCACCAGGGGCCCGTTTCATAAAACTTCGTACGACAAAACGGTCGTTAGTGAAAACTTTAAATTACATTTAATTTCTGATTTCTCCATCTTATCCTGTTTTGTGACATTTCTTTGGAATCATCTTTTCAAGACGATTCCAAAGAGATGTCACACTACATGATTAGAAAGAGATATAAATAATAATTAAGACTTTTATAATCTGACTTACGACAACATTTGTCATACGAAGTTTTATGAAACGGGACCCAGAGTCTGCACTGTTTGCTATTTCATATTAATCTGCTACTGATTTTCTTAAGTCGAACTGCATTCAGTCAAAATGTTGAATACAATCATTGTTGTCTGCAATATTCTAACTGTTTCAAATTAAGATTGATAATTATAGTTTGACAGAAGTCCTAAGGCTACAAGTTTTAAACGGTTTGGACACTGATCAGATACGGAATAGATCTACCTCGGTACCTGATCTGGATCCAAGCTGTTTTGAAACGCGACTAAAGTCGACTAGTACAGTGAAAGGGTAACAACATCTTCAGGAAATGTAATATCTCATTTATCACCCTGTGATTTTTACATTTGTTCACACCATGTCATAGGCTACATGATCTTATAACATGATCGCTATGAAATCTTATGAATTAGTACAAATTATGACACTTCGGTTAGTATTTAACGCTTTGCATGCTGGGTAATATATTTCGTCTGCAACATTTATTGTCGTCTGCTACTCTTCCAAATATAGGTTTTTAAAAATTTCTTTTCAAAACAGGGTCAGAGAGTCGAACAATTTAGAGCTTTATGAGACGCCGTGTTACCCGGCGTCTCATTAGGTTCAAAACAGTTTTCAAAGAACACCATGGTTTCGCTGCTAGCATACTAAGAGGTTGGTTAGCTGCAGTCATTAATTGAAACTTTATCATGCTAAGCACGATGAGACTTATATGTCCAACACCTTACTTTGAAAAAAAACCCAAACCAGCAAGCGCCAATTGTAAGCAGACGATATTGTAGCAGTGAAAGTACATGTAATAATTGTGATACTTGTCTTGTTTGGGAAACATCGACAAATATCGTTGTAAGAAGGAAATCGTTGTTCGGAAAGCCGGTGTAGGGAGTGAGTACTGTAACTACGGGAAGTGACATAAGATACAAAAATAGAACAGGGGATTTCCCATACATTCCATTACGAATCATTATCAGATAGCCTAAAGACAAATATTTACGGAGAGTTGAATAGTTTTACAACTAATACAACGAACGTGATATAGTGCCGTGTTTGTTAGGAGAGGTAAGTAACGAACTAGCTAAGACAATATGTGCTTAATTGATTGATTATAGCATAAGTATCTGTTAAAACTGGGGGCGTTACTCTATTCTAATTACTATCGTATCATTTCCCCTTTTAGGTACCACTATGCTTGATTTACTTTATATCAAGAAAATATCAATTAAAACTTGAATTAAGTTCACAACTTACTACCACCACGTCATGTGAAAGTTCACTTCCCTTGGTAAAAGCAGTGGTTATATTTATTTTGTACTTTCGGTTTCGCTTTTGATTGATTAATAATATACAGAATTTTAATAAGTGATATTAATTTAACTTACTTACGGGTAACTTACGAGTCCGCATGCCATCGGTTCTCCTTCGGAGAGTTTCGGCCCATATTGGCGATGATTCTGGACTTTGTATGTAGTGCTTTGTGCTGCGTACCCGCGTCACTAACAAATTAAGACCAAATAGGTGATATCACTTATTTGACTAGAGGTTATATCACTAATCAATTAATAATCTGAATAAGTGATATCACTGAAAAACAGATGTTATATCAATGATTCGACTGTTTGATATCACTTATACAAATTAGTGACATTACCTATTGGATTAGTGATATCATTATTTCGTTTTGATAAGCGATAGATCTAATCCCCTATTCGTATGAGTTGTGCCACTCATTTGATTGAGTGATATAACATATTTGAATTTGAAGTGATATCACGTTTTTCGAATCAGTGATATGACAAATTTGGCTTTATAAGTGATATCACATAGTTCAATAAATGTTATTACACCTCGCTTTGAGTTACAATGTTAAATTCCCATAGACCTACAGTTAACATTTTGCATGTCTTTTACATCTATTCAAAATATACTGTTACTCTTTATGATATTCCTTTCGTGACGTCACTCTATGGAATAAATACGAAAGAAGACTCAAGCAGGAAACGCAACACAAACAATACACCCATCTCTAAAGCAGAACACACACACACAGCCATACCATAACAAGCACACACACACACACACACGCAATACCATTCCTTCATCTACACACTAAATAGAAAACAACACGCAAGACAAACATAAAGCTAAGTGAACATAGGAGCCCGCCTTGGTACGGTCAGTAGCAATCAATAATCAATTATAAATTAATTAACCATTAACAACCACTGGGGGGTTAAACCTGGGTTTAGGGGCGCCCAACCTCACACTTATCTCCTATATTCACCTATAAAGACGAACAGTGTACATAAAATATAAACCCTGTTCCACAACCTTACAATCAAAAAGACCGCCAGCACAGTAAGTAAATACATGTAAAACATCTAACAAAATTCTCTGACAGGATTATTAGTAACACGGGAAAGAATTAAACATTCAAGCCCGTGTTAAAAATAACCCACTATGGCAACGGTCAAATTGTACTCAAGCGAATAGTCTGTAGTCACGAGTAACTGTAAGACATGGGAGGGTTTAGGGTACGACAGAGAGGGAGAGAAAAACCAAAGCACGAAAATCCGACATAACTCTCCCGGTTAAGGACGGCTTTAGAGATACATCATCATGTAGTGCTAAGCCCTGTCTGTCGTCGCACAACCAAAGAGGAAAGCATAGTTATCAATTGTAGATTGATCGATAACCAAACGTGAAGTGCGCAGCAATATAGCTGGATCATAATCTTTTTTGAGGAAAAATCTAATACGTTTCACAAATAGGTTTTGAAAATGCATATGTCCAAGAATCTTACGAAGTCTGTGAATCACATCACCATAAAACTCCGGATGTGAAATACCTTGCCGCAGAAAAGACTTTAAGTTACATTTATACTTGTTAATGAGAGGAAGATTTCTATAAAAGTTTCTTCCCTTTGTCCATTCCTTAACGATTTGTCACCATTTCGGAAGAGGATATTTGCCACCTAGACAATGTAAAGACACTGTTTCTTCAATTTACTTGTCATAACGTTCTTCTTTCTTTCTTGTAATATAATTATAAACAATGTGACGTCATAGACGGCGACGTCGTTTCCCGCGTTACGTACATGTCCGCGCTAAATTGGTATTCACAACACATTTTATAAAATAAAAAAGAGACGATTCTAAAGCTAGGGTTGATAAGCTCGGTGTAATAAAATAAATATTAGATGTCAGTTTGCGTGACATTCAAATTGTCAACCCTCGAAAACAAGAATGTCACCCTCGGCTACGCCTCGGGGTGACATGCTGTTTCTCGGGTTGACAATTTGAATGTCACGCAAACTGCCATCTAATATTTATATAATATCACTCATTTCAAACATTTGAAACCACCATTAGTTTTCATAAGTTTTTACAACTAATAAAACGAACGTGATATAATGCCGTTATATGTTAGGAGTGGTAAATTTGAATTTGAATAAGTGATATTACTTCCAAATATAGGTCACATAATAGGTGATATCAATTATATCATTTATTCGACTATAGGTTATATCACTAATCAATTATTAATTTGAATACGTGATATTACCTAAAAGAGATGATATTTCACTGATTCGACTGGGTGATATCACTTATTCGAATGAGTGATATCACCTATTGAAATTAATGATATCATTCTTTCGTTTTAATTAGTGATATTTCTATCCCTTATTCGTATAAGTTGTGTCACTAATTTGAATAAGTGACATCACCTATTTGAATTTGAAGTGATATCACGTTTGTCGAATCAGTGATATGACATATTTGACTTTACAAGTGATATCACATATTTGAATAAATGATATCACTCATTCTAAAAATTTGAAACCACCATTCGTTTTCATAAGTGATTAGATAATATCACATACCGGTATTAACTTTGCATACCATCAGGGCTCCAGATAAGGGGAATATTTCAAAAACTTACATCTTTACTTCTGCATTAAACCCTATGATGTCACTTCTTATTATAATCGTCTCTTTGAGACGATTCTAATGAGTCGTAACACCATTCGCTTTGGATCTAAAATAAGTGAGAACATGATTCATTTGTTTAGTTATCTCCCTCTTATCCGGAGCCCTGATACAATGTAAAAACTGAACGTTGTAAGTTTTAAAACAGAAAGTCCCCACATACAGAAGCCTTTGGAATTCTAAATACATGTACAGCAAAACCTCTCTAAACCAGACAAGTGTGGGGACAACAAAATGTTCCGATTTAGAGGGGTTTCAAGTTTACATGGGTTTTAACCCATTACCAAATAGCTTGTTTCTAGTATGGAAAATAGCTGACCAATTTAAGCAGATTGAAGTAAGGCGCATTCTGCTTTACTTTCAACCTGCTTTAGGCTATCGTCTGCTAGAATATATAATAAACTATTTTCTCCAGTGTATGAATAAAACAAAGTTAAAAGGCGTATTGTGGTGTAATGGGTAAAGAGGAGGGTTGAAAACGGGACCAAAGCTTTTGTCCGGTTAAGAGAGAATGCCGGTATTCAGAGGTTCCGGTTTGGAGGGTTCCACTGTATTTGTTTTTGCCTTTACACAGTCCAAACCAGGTAAAAAGTGAAAGAGAAAACCAACAAAGAAAAACAAACGTTTTTGTTTTAAACTACACTGCATCGATGGTGAACTGGTTGGGAACCCCTGTTCCCAATAATATAGCTTCCTGGTACAATTATAACGTGAGGTATGAGTGAATTTCAACACTTGCATCACACCATTTTATTTAGTCCTTCATAGAAAGCCGTTGCATATGCTAATATCAACATTTCCCATCATTTTTTTGTGATATTTAACAGTTTTCAGTTTCTGGCATATGCTACGTCTTTCACTTTTTCAATGAAAACTCGGCGCATCGTTCCCACGGAAAATCACGGCGGAACGGTTCAAGAGACATATTGAACAAATTAGGTGTGTTTGAGCTCGTAATTCACTTCAGTCCTGTAAAATGACTGTTTTTCAAACATATTTTGCCCCAAAATAGTTTACAGTACTCACATTTTGTGTTATTATCTGATTTGAATCACTCCTACACATTTCATTAGTAACCCATGTCTATTATTAGTATCAGTGTAGGGAATTCCCTTGATTTGCATATGAGGTAAACCGGAAGTTGGTTCACAAACTAATTATTTAAACGAAATCCACCGTTACAATTCCCCCTCCATTCTTAAGCTATTTCGTTCAAATGAATTTGTATAATTGTGTAGCCGTATGACGTCATCACAAGCATGGCGGACTGTTTGAAGATTTTTCGACTGGGAATATTACTGTAAGCGTTATTGACCTATAGATAGGTGAGTGACATGGATTTGAGGCAGTATACAATATAAAACTGTGTAATGTATCAAATGAAACCCATATTCTCTATGAACTAAGATAAATGACGAAAATCGATTCAGGTAGAACATGCGTTAGGGAATTAGCCAATAACTTTTAGACGTTGAAGCTTACAAAAAAAGAATGATGAAAAATAGCAAGCGAAACGTCTAAATAATTTGGACTACATTTTATTAAGAGTTCAGCCAAAATAGTTTTAACGTCTGAAACATGTGAAATTATGCTCTCTCCCCCCACGCCACCGGACAACACACCGCGGCCGATTTAGCCCAGGGGCCGTATTCTGAAACATTCTAAGTATTTAACTAAGAAATTTCTAAACTCTAACATTTTAAACTAAGATTATTTTTCGCTAACTTTTACTCTAAGAAAATACTAAAATATTTTCTAAGCGAAAAAAAACTAAGAGTAAATTATGGCCGTTGTCAGGGACTTTCCCGACTGAAATGCCGTCACTCTTCTCGCACACTAACACGTATACGACTGTTTATTTGCGGTGTAGTATGTGGGTTTTTTCTTATTACGTTTATAAAGCAGCAATAATTGTCCCAGAATAGGTAGAATAGATAATTTATTGAATAAAAACCGTTTATAGACCTATAGATACGTCTAGCGGGAAGTTTTTGAGCCGACGTTTGTTTTTGAGTGACTTCGTCAAATTGGGTCAAATACGGAGTGGGGTAACGTAATTACAAAATACTGAAATTACTGTTTAAGACATTATTACCTACGGTCTTCATCGCGAAAACGTGGAAATGATCGATATTTATTCAAAATCTATGTTTTAGTAATAAATGATCACTGTATGTACCAAAATTAGCGTAAATACATAATTAGGTTCACAATTATAATTAACTAACAAGCCAAATTTCAACGAATTCGCCGTAGCTCAATCGGTAGTGAGTCTTACTGGCATGTCGGGGGTAGCCGGTTCCAACCACACAGGGTACACTTTTTTCGTGAGAGTTTACTTTTTCAAAGTTCCATTGTCTGCTTCAATTTTGTTGTCTGCAATATCGTTTTTAAAGTTAATTGTAAGACAGTATGACTGAAAAGAATTCAATATGAGTGCCAAACAGTTAGGATCCTGATCAGACGCCGCGTTACTCGGCGTCTGATCGATGTCCAAACTGTTTTCAAGCACGCCTTTAGGCGCCATTGAGAGTGAAAGGGTTAAAGCATGCTTAAATTTAAATAAAAGTCTCCAATTAGGAGGTTTCTTTATTGTCAGCCTGCTTTAAAAAACCCGACTTATTATGCTAAGCACGACTTTGGTTAACTTTGTCAGTAGTTTGAATACAGTATAGATTCAGATCTGACGCCACGTTATGCGGCGTTTGATCTGGTTCCAAACATTTTTGTAAGTTATTTTTTACTTTTCTTAAGTTTGGAAAGCATCAAACGTATTATATCGTTTTCTGCAGATGATGTGTTTGCAGCAGATGGCAATTCTGCATGACAAGGGTTAAACAGCAACCTGTAGGACAATTGTAGAAACATTAACAACTAGCAGGCTGACAATCAGAAGGTTTAGTTTAAACATACTTTATTTCCAAAGTAGTTTACAAACATTCATTCTTCACTTAACATAGAAATAAATGAAAAAGGGTTAGGTCACAAGTTCTAACAACATTAAATAAGACCTGCCCCCAGTAAAGAAAAAATTCATATGCTAGATGGTAGTAGACAATTTAGTATTTTTAAGATATGGAAATAGTTTAAGAAAGTAAGTAGCAAGTGATTGTGATATTGGTAAGTACCGATTTATGAGTAAGTTGTGCATTGCTTCCTTTGATAAATTGTTCGAATTAGATACCGTTATAGCTTTGTCATATTCCTGAGACTAACAGTGCAGATCCAGATCAGAAGGTTCCTGTATCAGCTCTCTGACTAGAATCAACACTGTTAGTCAGTAAACTGTAATGTAAACTTTCTCAAAACGGGTTAAGAATGATATGGCAAAGATAAGTAATTCTTTCGACCCCTTTGATGCACAGCTTCAGTAGTTAATTAACCAACTTTTAAGTAGAATCAGTCATAGTTAGACCCAAATGAAATTTCGATTACCAAAGTCCTTGAAAGTAGAGACATTACCACCCAGTATTAATAACGGATATAAAGATAACTTGATTCATTACTTACTCCAAGTTTTCAAATCTACGACTCTTTAGTAGACAACTTTTGATGTGGAAGGAAACATTCTAATTCGAGACTTTTACTTCAATTTTAGCATGCTTTAACCCTTTCACTCTCAATGGCGCCTAAAGGCACGTTTGCAAACAGTTTGGACTTTGATCTGACCCGCGTTACGCCGCGTCTGATCAGTATCCAAACTGTTTGGCCCTTGTATTGAATTCTTTTCAGTAATACTGCCTTACAATTAACTTTGAAACGATATTGCAGACAATAAATTTGAAGCAGACGACAATAAAACGATGAAGAAGTAAACTATCACGAAACTTTGGCAGTGAAAGGATTAAGCAGTTATTTGTATTTAAATAAAACGAATCTATGGGAATAATGATGATTATTTAAAAAAAAATTGTTAAGAAAAAAAGAATGTACACTGTGTGGCTCGAATCGGCTACCTCCTACACGCCAGTAAGACTCGCTACCGATTGAGCCACGGCGACATCCTTGAAAATAGACTTGTTAGTTAATTATAATTGTGGAACTAGTTATGTATTTACGCTAATTTTGGTACATACAGTGATCATTTATCACTAAATGTATAGAATTTGAATAGATATCGATCATTTCAACGTTTTCGCGATGAAGACCGAAGGTAATAATGTCTTAAACGGTAATCTCAGTCCTTTGTAATTACGTTACCCCACCCCGAATTTGACCCATTTTGACGAAGCCATTCAAACACAAACGTCGGCTCAAATATCTCCGCTAAACGTTTCTATAGGTCTGTAAACGATTTTTATTCAATAAATTATCTATTCTTCCTATTCTGGGACAAATATTGCTGCACTGTAAATTCAAGTGTTAAAAACTAGAACACGTATTGAACGCAATAATGCAACAGATATTGAACGCGTCCAAACGCGTCATTGTGTTCAATTGGTGTTCTGATATTTAACGCTAGGTGTTCAACATAGTGTTCAAATATTAACGCATCCCGTTCAAAATTGTTCAAATTGAACACCATGTGTTCAAAATTGAACGCATTTTGGTGTTCTATTTATAAACGTGTGACGCGTTCAAAATCGATGCAACAGATATTGAACATGTAGAACGTGTTCAAAGGAATTGTGTTAAGTTTTAGAACATTGTTTGAACACACATATGTTTAAATTTGAACACCCTGGCATTCTCGTTTGAACACATGCTACTTCAAGTTTGAACGATTAGTGTTCAATCATTTAGAACACCATTTGAACAAACGTGTTTAAATTTGAACATCCTGACATTCGCATTTTGAACACATGTTTGCAAACGTTTGAACAGATATTGTTAAAGTATTGAATGTGCAATTTAAAGCAACTTTTAAGCTTGAAAGTGCCTGCCTTCTACTTCCGATGACGTTTCCTTAATGCAGATTAAATAGTTCCCTGCCTTTCAGCATACGGCCGTAAGAAACTAATTTGGAAAAAGAGTAGTTGTTTTATTGACCTTTATTTAACATCTTTATTTTTCACAACTTAGAGTAGATCTCTTTACATAGTTGATATTGTACATTTTTATCATCAACACAATTTAATAATGACTTCCTTAAAGTTTGTGCACTGCAGATTTTATCAACAGGCTAAGCGCTTCTATAGCGTTTGAGTTAAGTCTAGTTTTGCTCAAACCTGACCAATCAAAGGCTTGAGAACAATTTCAGACTCAACTCAAACGCTTTATAAGCAAGGACCCTGAAATTTTTCAATTTTCAGAAGATCTCAACTTCAAGATATTGTAAAATGTACACGCATAAGGGACTCATACGTTTTCACTGGGAATTGGTGTGATTCTAAAGTTAACACTGAAAATGCCTATACGTATTGCACATTTCAATTAAAAGTCATGACACTTTTTCAGTCACTCTTGTAACATGTCAAAATATTGAATACATCAGCACCACATGTATACGTGCATTGGCGACACCCAGTGACACACTGATTTAGAAATTCTCTTCAGTTTATATAGTTTTCAGCTTAATTAATTGTTGTGTTCCTTTGACAGTTTTTCGAATACAGGTCTGATAGTTTCCAGAAAGAATTTGAACTTTTTGGAGGACTCCTTGGCAAATCTTTCCTCCATTACCAACTGTTGTAGTAGACCAAGGAACATGGTATATGCCTTGAGGTAGTCTAGATCAAATATGTAGTACACAGCCACCAGCTGCAACATTTTCACCATTGATCATTTTCCGTAACACTTTATAGTCACCTCATCGCGCAGTAATGAAAGCTGCTGTTTGGCGTGCTTCGTCGATGAATATCACCGAGGCTGGTGGCGATCCTTCCTAAGTCTTCAACATTTTGGAGATCTCGTCCACAGGGATAGCCTGCAGTAAAAAGGCTGGATCAGACCAAACATTTTATTCTCTGTTGCTTGATTTTTGCTTCAACCGATTAGCTTTTACTGTATTATGTAGAAAATCTTCTCTTTTTTCAAAAAGAATTAAGACAAATTTGAACATGTAATTTTATGCTTCGTTCTTAAAAATAATTTGTTTCCTGTAACCTGACTGCCCTTGCGTTTCTACCCCTGGCCTGATTTTTTTGTGTGCTAATTTCATAAATGTACACCAAGCAAGATATGTGTGTGAAACACAATGCCTGCTGATGTGACCACTTCAAAATGACCTTGACCTTTGCCTGACAAGACTAAGGTTGTACCGAGCTCAAGAATTTCTACAGGGGAGTACACATGTCAATCATGAAACCTCTATCACATGTAGTTTTAAATACCTAAGGTTAAATTTAGCATATTTTGTAATTTATATGACCTCTAAATGGCCTAGACCTTTGTCTGACATGACCAAAGTTGATTTCAGTTCGAATGCCAAATATTAAGTATCTATCACATATACATGTAGTTTCAAAGTTATGACGAAGCTTAAATTTGTCATATTTGATCTCTTAATGACATTGAAAGTTGTCACGGATATCCACTGACCCTATATATGTTGGCCATCTTGTAGGAGCCATTCTTAGACCTCATCTGTGAAACATTTGTGTTTAAATTAACATGTTTGAGAATATAGTACTTACATTGTGAACCATAACAGCTTAGTTCCTCAGATGTGATGATGCTGCCCCTGCCAATACCTGTCATACTTTGTCTCACTTTCGATGTACCCATATGCTTCCGTTGCTGTTGGATCAATAGTATGTGATTCCTGCACAAATGGATAATAATAATTATAATAAATTTAATAATAATAATATAGCTGATAAAGTCATTATTTAACGAGAGAGCTAATTTGATAAAGACAAATCTTCAATGAGGCCCTCAACACATATACAAGTACATTTCATATAAGACATGAAATTAACAACAAAACAATACTGACTAGTTTGAGCAATTTTCAAGAAAAATAGTATATTAAATATTATTAACCATTTGAAACAATAAACCTATTAATTGAATTTTTGTCCTATGTAAACAGTGAAGACCAAGATCACAGGACAACTAATTCAGTCATCTGATCTGGGTCTACATCGTCTGTCATTTTACAATATATTTACAAAAGATAGCCCCTTAATACATCTAGTAAAAGATGGCCTAGACTAAATTGGAAACTGTAATTGTCCATTTGAAGTTTCAAGGGGGGCGTCACAGTATCATTCTTTGACGCCAATTTGAATGTAAAATTTCTTATGGTCTTCTCTGAGGTAATATGTGGGTTATAAAGCTCATCTAGGTCTATGACAAAAGGGCATTGTGAATTTATGACATAATAATCTACCTTCAAGAGGCAAGGAGATAAACACATGAAAACATAACAAAAAAGGTATGACCTGATATATCATTTGAAAACAGTTTGAAGCCCACTTTGACGCTGCGTAACTCGGCGTCTGAATATGCTCCATACGGTGTAACTGCCAAGCCACAACGCCAAGTTCTACCAGACAAAGCTGGGTCATGTGGGTGATTACAAAACTTGATGGGTTTTCTTAAAAAAAGTCTGCTTATTATTTGTTGTTTTCAAGGCTTTATCTGCAACCATTGTAATGTATTACCTTGTGATCAGCTGCTATAAACTAACTTATATAACCTAGTAAGAATGTATACCTGTTCATCTTCTTCAAATGCGTCTGGTCCGAGTGGCTTCACTATTAGCAATGGCAAGCTTGTGCCAGATTCTCCAAATTCTCTGCCGCCCTATTAACACTTGTTTTGCCCAATGGTTATCTTGAATTCATAAGGTAACTGAAAGGATGATAATGAAAATGTATAAATAAGAGGTTGCATGTTAGGTACGTGGTAAACCTGATTGTTTGGATTTTTTTAAAATGAATATTTCATTACTTAGATCTGGATCAGCCTTTAAAAATATTTTATAGATCAGACAGAGCAGCCTTTTTAAGTTCCTGTTTTATGTTTTGATCCTGGTTTTCAAGCAACGGACTGGTAGTGGTAGACGTTACAGTTGTGTTTATAGATGTTTCTGGAATATGTTGTGCTTTGCTTGTAAATGCAGTATGTATAACGCGTTCTGGTGGTGAAGGGCTTGCTCGTCACTATTAAAGGGAATGGGCATTTCATCATGTTCAACAGTGCATTGGTTATTTCAGTGGGTGGGGTAACTGTCATGTTTACATTCATGTTCAGACTGATTAAAACAACTAACATGTATTTACATAGAATTATTATAATATATAGATCTATGTACAAGCGACGAGTAGATCTATTTACAAAAGAAAAGATTGCATTTACCTCTAATTAGACTCAAACAATGAATAAATCCAACAATGCAGCTAGGCGTCCGAGAATTAGACTTCAATGGCGGGCCCAAGATTGAGAAATGACGTCACGTATAGCGTGGAACTCTGGGATAATAAATATCTCAGTAGTTCTATTTTTAGCTCCACGCGCTTGCCGCGTAAGCACACACGTGTGTTCAACGGGCGTGCTGATTTTGAACGTGTGCGTTCAACAGGAGTACCGATTTTAGATACACTCTTAATAAAAGCCATATCAGAATTTATTTTGCATTTCAAATATGCATTTTAAAATTCGAAACACAACAGAGCAGCTAAAACACCCAAACCGAGCAAAATTTGTGCACGGACAAACTTCTTTTGAACGGATTATAATTTTTGAACGCCTATCGAACACCCACTCCTGACCAATAGACAGTCGTGGATAACATTTTGAACGGACATGTGTTCATAATTAAACACATGTGCGTTCAAAAACAATAAAATTGAACGCGTTTTTACGCGTCGGCGTCCTTTTATTTTACAGTGTGCTTAATAAACGTTCGTGTTCTAATCCTAGAAAATTCTAAAAAGTTAAGAGAGGGTCACAGTTTTCTTAAGTTTTGAGAAAATTCTATAGTAAATTTGGCGAGTTGAGAATTTTCTTAGTTTTTTCATCTTTCTAAGAGGGAATCCCCAAATACTTAGTTGAAATGGTCGAAAACTAAGACTATATTGATTTTCTAAGAGTATATCGTTATACTTAGTGGTCGAGTTTAGAATTTTCTTAGTTTTTTTTCACTTTCTAAGAGTATATCATCAAATACTTAGAGTAAATTGCCGAAAACTAAGAGAATATTGATTTACTTAGAGTAAAAGTTATCTAAGAGTGTTTCAGAATACAGGCCTAGGTGGACAGGGGCCTCCAATTAGATTGCGCGGGTGGACAGGAACCCCCTCCCTACTTTTTCTTTTGTTTCTGTCAATTTCTTTTTGTATCGTGATTTGATATCTAGTAAAATGATGTCTGATCAAAATGCAAGCTGTTTGTCGCCAAGCTACCTCAAAAACTAAATATATTATGATAGAAAGTAGTAAATGGAAGATAATGAACATCGGGGTCCATCGTATTACTTCAGAAATAAACTCGAAACAGAGAACATCAGTGGGGAATCAGTAACTTCAATCATTTACCCAATAGCCAGATTTTAGTTTTGAAGACAGGCGACGTTTAAAACAGATTGAAAGTAAAGCAGAATGCGCATTGAGGCGCATTGAGGCGCATTCTGCTTTACTTTCAACCTGCTTTAAGCTACCACTTGCTGGAATAAAGAAAATATTTTTTTATGATTCATATCCGTGACTGTATAAATTGAAAGTGTTTTCTTCAGCGGAGGAATAAATTGAATGTGCTAATAGGTGGTCTTTAGGGTAAAGGGTTAAATTAGACTCTCTCTTATACCATTTCAGAGTAAATACAGATCATCAGATACATGGCTTGGTTTTCCCCAGGAAGGAGCATACATAGACCATTTCATCAGTAGCGATGGCAGGTAACTAACTCATTCACTGTTTAGGCACGGTAGGCTATGTATTTTTTAACTGCAACGCAAATAGTGGCAAACTTTCATCAAAGCCCTGCTGACGCTGAGGTGTGACGATGTGTTAGTTCACCCAAGGTGCCAAGGTCCCATTATTATTATTATACCAGATTTATATAGCGCTCTTTTCACACAGGGGTAGTGCGTTCAAAAGCGCTTCACATGAAGTTACACAAATGTACCTACAAACAAGAAAAGACAAAATAACTACAATATGATCTAAAATAAACATGAATAAACATATAAAAGACAGCCCCCAACATGGCGATCACATTACGCCCATCAATCAGCAATGAAGCAACCGGCTTCTGATTGTCGACCGATAGAAACAATAGTAGAGCGCCCAAATGCAGGCCGCCAGGAAAAGACAAATAAATACAATTAGATATAAAATAAACATAATAAACGTACAAAAGACAGCCCCCAAAATGGCGATCACGTTACCCCATCAATCAAGAGCAACGAAGCAAATGGCTTCTTTATGCGGACTGATAGAAATAACAGTAGAGCTCCCAATGAAGGCCACTAAACATACAGAAGACAGCCCCCAAAACGGCGATTGCACTACCTCAACAATCGAGAGCAAAGAAGCAAATGGCTTCTTTATGCCGACTGATAGAAATAATAGCAGAACGCCCAATGCAGGCCGCCCAATGTAACATAACTAGGAAAAAATAGCATGCGACAATAACTAAAAAATTTCTATAAGAGACCGAAAACCAGATAATACTCCAGAAACTCCCATTTGGACCCACAACATCTACAGCAAAAACATATCGCATAGGTAGCAGTGTTCTAATAACAAATATTAAAGTAATGTGTTTTCAGATGCTTTTTGAAAACTGCAACTGAGCTTGCATCTCTAATGTCTGATGGTAGACTGTTCCAGAGCTTTGGGGCTGCATGCTTGAAACTTCTATCTCCAAACCTCACCAAACGACTCCTCGGTACAACCAGCGATACTGATTTAGTTGCAGACCGCAGCTCTCTTCGAGGTTTATACACGTCAAGCATATTGACAATGTACCTTGGAGAATCATTGCACATGGCTTTGTATGTAAGTGTCAGAATTTTGAATTCAATTCTGTGTTGAACTGGAAGCCAGTGAAGATCCTTCAAGACTGGGGTGATGTGATTGTACCGAGGGGTCCTGGTAATGATGCGGGCTGCTGTATTTTGCACACGCTGTAGTTTGCATAATGAGTTTTGGGGAATCCCATACAGCAGTGAGTTGGAGTAGTCAATTTTTGAAGTGACCAGAGAATTGATCAAGGTCTTTGTAGCTTCTGGAGAAAGGTACTGTCTAATATGTCCTATCTGCCGCAGCTGTGAGTAGCCAGACCTGCACACAGCGTTAATGTGCTGTGTCATATCCATTTGGGAATCTAATCTAGCACCAAGATTCTTCACACATACTGATGTGTCCGTCGTCATCGCCCTCGGGTTTTTTTATACTCGATTGAGCCAGAATTCCTATAAATGGCCATTAGTTATTTTCTGGAATTAAAGAAGTGTACAATGAAATATGCTAATCAAATTATTACATTTAAAGCGGCTCGTAACCAGATGGTGTATTTGCAAAAAGAAAAGAAAATATTCAAATAAAACCAAATGTGTAGCATTATCGTGTACCTGTATCTGGCATTAGAAAACTATGATTAGTATAAATCACATTCTAGAAAAGTCTTCAAATCTTAGTTTTTTTTTAGATATTTTCTATCGTTTTATACGTGGGCATCGAAAGACGCAATAGAAATTGATAAAGTGTTCAGACATAAACCCGAGCCGAATTATGTACTTTCCATCGCTACATACTGAAGTGCGTTAAATCGACCACAGTATATAAATAGCCAGGTGTCCCAGTGGGCTAAATGGTTTTCCTAATGTTGCGTGTCTGTCCCCGCATGGCGGGTTCCGGGTTCGAATCCCACCAGAGCTCAATATTTGTTTTTGGATTGAAATGCATTTATAAACAGAATTTCTTACCCTAGGACTAAGTATTACCCGTTTATACAAGCGTTTGACATATATTTACAAATTACTATTTTAAATGCTAAATCTGGTTGTGAGTATCTACAAGGTACACCGTACCTTTCGATAAATAGTGAATTACCTGAAGTAAATTGCTCAGAATACTGAAAAAGTGTTTAAATTTCAAAACGGTTACGGAAGATAGTAATTGCGAAATGTTGTATTATAAAAACGTAACCTAAACCCCAACAAAAGCTAAGTAGACGACGTGATGACGACAATAGCTCGACTTTTCGAAACGTTTAGCTCAACATGCTAATAATAATAATAATAATAATAATAATAACGACTTTAATGAAACAACAAATACACGTAACACGATATAAAGAACAAAATGCGTCTGCCTTTGACGGGATTCGAACCTCTGACCTCATGTTTCACAGTCCTTCGCGTTAACCATATGATCGTATCCACCCATGTTACTTAGCTTGCTTTTAAAAATACATGTACATGGCTTCTATTAATAACCAATTACAGTCGAACTGCGATATCTCGAACTAAGTAAAGTCGAACATACCCGTATTTCAAAGTTAAAACGCGGCTAAGCCTCGTTTAAACTTTGAAACTTGGGTATGTTCACCTAAACCGAGCTTGAAATTTTTATAAAGCTAGCCTATGTAAAGTTTAAAAGGTCCGGCCTGAAAGTCATTTTATCCTCGTTATTTGTTCAAAGGAATTGTCAAACACATGTTTTCCTGCTTAACGCCGTCTAAACAAAAACTACCCAAGCTTATGTTTCACTTACTAGATCTAGAATTACAGTGCTATTTATATTCTGAAGACAAAATAAGGTATTCGTACAGTAGATAAGACGCTATTATTACCCAATACACGCGTTTACGTTAACTATTATTCCCATTGCAAACAGTTTGAAGCCAGATCAGATGCCAGGTAACTCGGCGTCTAATCAGGCCCAAAACGTTTATCACTCAAATTAGAATGAATAGTCAGAATGGTGTGAATATTGTTATTTTCTTCATTTTATTACAATTCGTTTGCGTTTCGTTTGCGTTTAAACGTGTGGAATAACATTTTCTAAGCTTCATAAGCTCAGGAGACTAAGTTCCTCCATTATAAGTACTGCTTCAGTGAAGGGATATTTGTCTCATTATTAAATCATTACGTTTTTGTGAAATTTTATTTTGTGATTACTCATTAGGATCGTCTCCAAGAGACGATTCTAATGAGTTATCACGAATTGGGTTAAGTCCGGACGTATAATTAAATTGTTTGTCGATTTCCCCTTAATCTTGGTACATGTATACACGGGTAGTACAGCTGCAAACATGACTTATAGACAACTTCCTCAGTCCATTGATGAAACCCCCATTGGTCTCACTAGGGGTGAAAATACAGGTAAACGTAGTAAGGTATGCAAAGCCAATGCCACTAATCCCAAGTTGCCTAGAGCGGCCCTCACATACTCACACTCCATGGTTTTTCAATGGGTTTTACTAACCAAACAAACAAATGTAGGTACGGGCCTCACATGAAACGCTTGGATGGGTATATCCCTAGACAAGATAGCAGTAAGGAAAATGCTTGCACATGGCTGCATGAGTTTATACCTGGTTTGGTGTTACCACTGAAAAAGATCAGGGAATGTCTTTAATGTTCAACAGTATTTGTGCAAACAGGTTAAGTTTACTGTATAACAGTGTAGTTTTTCTTTTTTGAGTGTCATACATGTTAAGGTTTCTTACTCCGATTACAGTGCACCCTCCCTACAACGTCCCTCTGAACAACGGTTCCCTCATCACAACAATGCTTGCCACTGTTTCCAAAATAAGACAATATGTCTAGCCCTTTCACTGTTACAATGTCGTCGTCTTAAAACTGTCGTCTACTGTTTTCCCTAAAATGCATATTGCACATTATGACCGAAAATACATAATAACGAGTAGCAAACAGTTTTAATTCAGATCAGACGCCGCGTAACGCAGGTGTAAGTCGGGGTTAACACTCAAAGGCAGCAGCTTTTAAAGGGTATTAATTTGCTCTACTTATAAAAAACTCCGACCAAACACCAGACTCAATATTTGACTTCCATTTCGCGTTGTTCTAGAAAGGGGACACTATTACAAAAAATGCATATCTTTATTCTTTCAATTTCCAATTTCAGGTAATGCAGAGATGGAAGATCAACATCTTTTATCCTTACGACTGTATGAGGTTCTGGAAATGGTAGATGCCTCTGAGAAAATGAGAAATCTGCATAAACGTGCAAACACGACACTGGATATACTCGATACAGTTGTTGCCACATTAATGATGTCTCAGCTTTGCTATAAATATACATGCGGCAGTGCCTACGAGGGTTCAATAACACCAGATCTTTCTTCAGACGTCGACGAAATTGTGTTTAATATTTCCCTGCCTGTTGTATTAAATCAGCGTGAACCAACGACTGAAGTCGCAACGCTTATGGTGACTGACGCATGGACATACCCGGGCTACGTCAAACTGCAAATGATGATTAATGGCCGTCCACTGACTGATAATGATGTACCGGTAATACCGAATGAAGGCTATGACGTTGATGAAGTAGGTCGGGTATGTAGACGACATTTCGGTCAAGATAACAGTCCAGCTGAGAAGAATATAGATGAGAATGGAGTGCATTTTCGTGACCATGTTCATGCATATAAGTGTAACGGTTTGCCCGCATTTGCAAGAGACAGGTTAGACAGGTTGAGACAAAGAATGGTAATATCTGTGGAAGAGTTTGATAAACTACAAAGATTTGGTTGCTTGTTTGTTGCAGCGGGATATTACCGGAGTTTCGAGAGGGATATTGAATGGCGGCTCTCATTATCTCTACAAGAGAGACATTTGATGTCAAAGTTGAATCCTACACAGCATAAAGTATATATTCTTCTGAAAATGATCAAGGTCAATATTATAGAAAAGGCTTTAAAGTGTAAGGTGTTTACATCGTATCACTGTATGCCTAGGTCACACATTCACGGATGAGCCTCCCGGACGGGTACGGATTCAATCCGGCAGCATCCGTAATAATCCGTAAAAGCTCGTACAGGCCCGTGCCTGAACCTTGATCATCCGTAGGTGTGGTTCCACACCGTACTGGTTTTTTGAACATGTTCAAAAAACCAGTACGGATAAAACTCCGTACTGGTCCGTGCTAAACCGTATCGAGCCCGTATAAATCCGTACCAAAACGTAGCTTAACCGTTCTAACCCGTACTGGTCCGTAGACACCTGACAGAGCGTCACAGTACGGATTGCTACGGACCAGCACGGGTTAAGTACGGTTCAATTAGGCTTTCTACGGCTGTGTACGGGGAGACTTAGTACACGAAAACGGACTAATACGGTTCAAACAGGACGTCTACGGTCCGATACGTTTCAACACGGATATTGTCGGCTTAATACGTCTTGCTACGGACTGACACGGTCACTTAAGTTCTAGATCGGAGTAACACGGTTCAGTACGGATTTTATTTTAATTTCAGGCGGATAATTGAATTGAAAACACATCTAAATATACTTGTGTGAAAAAACATTTCCATTTTCTCAGTGTTTATGGTCTTGTTTAATAACTTCTTTGATTGTGGACGCAATAATGAGCGATAGAAGACATTATCTGTTGTTGGTTTTGGTGGCAATTAACAGAGGTGCTCTAAAAATATTTCTTTCGTCTAAGAACTAAATAGAGGCAAGAGAGGAGATGGTGGATGAGAGTCTGGTTTCATAGAAGACAGCTTCGTTGCCAATATGATACATTAATGAATGAAATAAGGATAGAAAACCAAGAGGCGTTCAGAAACTTTGTAAGTGTAGATGTACAGTTGTTCGCGAAGCTTCTTGAAAGACTTCGTCCGAGGATAGTCAAGAAAGACTCTTGTTATAGAAAAACCGTCAGCCCTAGGATAATACTTGCAATAACTTTGAGGCACCTTGCAGAAGGGGACAGTTACAGGTCACTGATGTATGGATTTAGGGTAGCACACTACATCATAAGAGCCATTATGAAAGAAGGATGCAAGGCTTGTATCGAGGAATACATGGAAGAGGTTGTAACCACTCTTTCCACTCCTGAAAAATGGCTGGAAGAGGCACGTCGGTTCTAGGAAAGATGGAACTTCCCACATGTTCTAGGTGCACTAGATAGAAAACACGTGGACATCAAACAGTCGAAGGGTGGTGGATCGCTGTACTTTAACTATATGTAAAGGTTAAAACAATTCAATAGTTCTGATTGCCCTTGTTGACGCTGACTATAAATTCCTCTTGGTAAATGTGGGTGCAGAAAACGGGTGTTCGGATGCACGGAGTTATTCGACGTCTCACTTGGATCAAAATTGTCGGCAAAGGTGTTTTTTAAGAAATCGCTCATAAATCGGGGACCACAATAGAAATTAGAGGAAAATACCGTTCTATCGGTGATTTTGGTGACCAAAGGTCGTGAGTTCGATCCCCCGCCGGACCAGCAGTCTGACTATCGGATTTTTTCTGAATCCCCGATGATGTACAGGACTGTTTTTTGAAACTTTGAAACTTTATTGAAATATATCTGTATACGGTCCACTACCGTGGACAGCATTAACATTTATACAAATAGAAAACAAAACATACATATCAATAGAGAGGTCATTAGTTGAGAATACGCCAATTCATTTGACATTTTTATAATTTATAATAAAGCCTAAATAGTATTTCTTATGAATGAAGAGATGTTTCCAAAATTTGTTCCATATAGTCATACATATCACCTGACAGTTTAGATCGTGATCAGTTCCTAGGTAACTCGGCCTCTGATCATAGTCTATGCTGCCTCGAGTTCACTCTTTCAAAAGGAAAAGCATACAGGTATTTACCAAACTCTACCAAACAGGATAAATAAATAAATAAATAAATAAATACTTGGTTCATTTTTGCCAACAGTAATGCGGGGGTACCCATATGATATGCTTCCCCAGCTAGACGAAAGCAAGACATGTGCCGCCAATTGCTCCTCTCCACCAAGGGGTTAAAATGGGTACCTGTGAAGGGTCTGAGTCCACAGGTACTTGACACATACTTTTTTTTATCTATTAACCCCCCCCCCCTTTTTTTTTTAAAATAAAATAAAAAAAAAAAATTATTATTTTGTTAAAAGGGGGGGGGGGGGGTTAATAGATAAAGTATGTGTCAAGTACCTATGTCTGAGTCGGTACCGCGGCTGCATTTGACCGCGCCATATGTTAGCAGTGCTCAATATTGTAGGCAAGATGGCTCAATGATCAGGGGAGTAAATGTACAGTCGGCTGAGCGGTCATTCGGACTGAAAGTAGACTTTAACATGGTATATTATTATTTTTTTACGACAACAAAATTCTGTTCATTAAAATGGTGAAGGTATCTAAAACAGGTGTCTGCTTAAAGAAAAGTGAAAGTACTACAGAAAACCCGCGCAAGGGCTTTCTAATCTACGTTCACCTTGCTTTGAGCTGTCAACTGTCTTTTTACAACCAGCAAGCCTTCTTTTTAGTGGTCGTGTCTGTGTAAAATGAACTTCCGCCAAACAATAATAAAAATAAGTGTTTGTGTAGTTCTCTGTGTGTGTACATCCGTATGTACCCGTAAATCTCCGCCGCAAACTGTAGTAGCCCGTACGAAATCGTATTTCACCGTAGCATACCGTATTACTCCGTGTCTATCGAGTACGGTGCTACGTATTATTCCGTGAAAATCCGTAAAAGTCCGTGAGAAACCGTACCAATCCGTTCTGTTCCCCGACAATTAAAAGCTAATCCGCAATACTCCCCGTAACTAAACCGTAGAAACCCTTTCTGGCCCGTTCTCATACCGTAGAAACTCACGGATCTATCACAGTCCGTAGCATTTTCGTCCGTACCCATCCTTGACTATCATCCGTGAATGTGTGACCCAGGCATAAGACGTGCGTGCTATATGCTGTTGAAATGACTCCAAGACAATCGCGGAGACCTGACAACATTATCACGTGTTTAATGCAATGTATTAAACTTTTGATTCTGTGGTTGGAAAAGAACTACTGTCCAAACTATTTCATTAAGAACCAGAATGTGTTCTCGAAACGAAACTTTTCATATTTCAGACACTCGTTATTACAGATGATGAAATCTATTTTACATTCCAACAACCAGTACCTTCAACTTTTGGAGACTGACCATATATGGCATATCCTGTTAGAAGGGAGAGGCTAGTGGAGAAATGTTGTAGATATGAAAACGTCGGAACACATGGTTCATGTAAAACAACACACTATTCAGGGTATTGCCACCGCGTTCCCACGTGTAATGTACAGATTATGTGGAGGAGGTCAGTACAGTGCTGTCAGTATCAATGGTGGTCTTAAATCTTTACAACAAACAGATACAATAACTGAGCACACAGCCACAGAAACGCATTCAGCGTTTAGCTATTTATACCCATGGTTTCACCTTCACATTGCCAAGAGTTTAGCATCTTTATCTTTCAGATGTCATGATAGATCTTACAGCGAGTGGGTACTGAAGGTAGCCGATGTTCATTTCCGTAAGGCAAATTTAACGGACCTAGTTAATGTTAGATTGGCGAGGGCTACCATCCTTTATAAGGTTGATCAGCATGAAACGTGCTTCAGGTTATTGCAACAAATATACAATGACTTCACGTGTAAGGTAACGAGGCTATGTGCATGTATGCAGCTGTATTCCCTTCGGTTCCATGATGAGCACGACGAAAGAGAACTATATAAAACATTGGGGGGTATGTCAGTAAGAAAAAGGATAAAGTACTTTACCGCTTGCTGTGTGGTATTTCTACCATCTCAATTTCCGATTGTTCTGTCTGCTCTCAAGTATGAGATGTTTCGCTCCTATGGCACACAACCAGGGCCTAGGAATGAATTTAAAGATTTCTGGTTTGACTGGTGTGTCATTGACGCTAAAGTATACCTCTACCTCATGCAGTACCTCGTATGTTCAAAGCTACAGAAACAAGCACACAAACAAGTAGCAATGGACAATATACGAGCAGTAATAGAGGAAGACGAAATACTTGTTCTGAGATATTATGAGAAAGGACAACTAGGCCACAGAGAGACTGCATACAACGTACTGGGGTGGATCTACATGCAGGAACAGCGTTATGGTGACGCTGTGAAGTGTTTTCTTAAATCGTGGAAAATTCGCCCATTTCACAACGCAGCAAAGTTTCACATGCGTGACCTTGTGGCCATAGTGTCTGAAATACGTAGATAAGGCTCTGTCTAGAGTTCAAGGGGATACTCTGATACAGTGCTCCCTCTATACAACCCCACCCATTGAGAGACAAAAATATGTTCGTTGTACGGAGGGAGTCGTTAAATGAAGTGAAATTGGCTTACATTTGCAAACAGCTTGAATCCAGATCAGACGCTGTTTGTCACTCGTCATTGTTTTTTTTCTGTCAAAATGTTCATTATGTAACTTTGAGAATAACAGCATGCGACAATTTTAAGCAGACAATATTACAGAAGTAAAAGCGTTAAACATAATTGTCCTGTTTAGGGAACTGCGACTTTGTTTAGAGGGAGTCGTTGTTGGGAGGGCCGTTATATATTGTTATATAATTAGTCTCAGTTGAAACAGCGATTTTAAAGCAGTCGTAGTTTTTACATTGTTTAGAACTGGCCAAAATACACTTCATTTACATATCTAGGGATATGTTGCTCAGAATTTTAGAATATTCATTCAAGGTTTTGTTATGTAAGGTCAAAGTCTTTTTACAACTTAAAGACACACTTCTAATACGTAACGCTTTGTTTTGACCCCTTTGGAAAGTTTATAAAAATTCTTTTTTAAAAATCTATTGCAAGAAGCCCCGCTCCAATTGTCAAAGTTATTATTATTATTATTATTATACCAGATTTATATAGCGCTCTTTTCACACATGGATTGTGCGTTCAAAAGCGCTTTACATGAAATAACACATATGTACCAATAAATCGAGAAAAAACAAAATAACTACAATTAGATCTGAAATAAAACATGAATAAACATATAAAAGACAGTCCCCCAAAACGGCGATCACATTACCCCCATCAATCAGCAATGAACCGACCGGCTAAGTATTTCCGACTGATATAAATAATGGTAGAGCGCCCAGTGCAGGCCATCGACAAAACACAAATAACTATAATTAGATCTAAAATAAACAAGAATAAACATACAAAAGACAGCCCCCAAAACGGCGATCACACTACCCCCATCAATCAGCAATGAACCAACCGGCTAAAGATTGCCGACCAATGGAAATAATAGCAGAGCGCCCAATGCAGGCCATCTAATGTAACATAACTAGGAAAAAATAGCATGCGACCATAACTAAAAACTCTATAGAAGATCAATGACATGATTAAAAATGGAGAAAGCTGTCCAAGAATTGTACCACAGACCCCGCTAGCTGGTTTCAAAAGAGATCAGAGCCATATCCCTACCATCAAAGATCCACCAGACAGGCATTGGTCAACGGTACAACACCAGAACTAAAAATTAGACCCAAAAACTGATGCCCCCGAAGAAAATCACTCCCACGGCGCTTCTTTCGTTTTTTTAAAGTATGTAAAGCTTGAAAAGTATATAAGTATTATATACCAAAATAAAGATCAAGACTTGCTGAATACTGTGATAATATTACATTTTTGAAATAAACATTTATTTTTCAAAGTCAGTCGTCATTATCAGCGCCGATCATTAAAAAAATCAAATGTCCCACGTTACAATTGCGTTCCGCGGAGTTAGAAAAAACGCCTGTTTTCCGTTTAAAAGTGAGAAAGTAGGCACATCTCGTCTGCAACGTTGACTGAATGTCTTTTCCGGTTTCAACGTCCATTTTTTTCAAAATCCTACGTTAAAAGCGCTTGAAACGAGAATTATTCCAACGGCAGAAAGTTGTCCCAATTTCCCGAGAAAATGTCAGTATTTGTTTTTGCCCGATTGCTGACATTGAAAAGATTGATGAAATAAAACTATATTTGCAGAAAAAATTACGTTTTTCGGCGGAGCTGTCTGATTTCTCCTTGAGCCTCAAACCTTATATGGCCCAACCAATCGTGAATGACCAGAAATGAAAGCTTAAGGACACGTGCTTAAAATCGAATAGTCTGATTGGGTAGCGGTTAGACTTGACTACTGACTTTTACAAATTTGTAAAATAAGAGACACAGACTGTTATAGGCTGATTTGCTATGTAGCGGTACCAGTAGTAAACACGATTTTTCCGCTACTGCTAGTGAGTTATAACCGAGAAATTTTACGTGTCCCGACCGTTAGGTAGTGATTTGAATGACATAGCGTTTCTATTTTAAGATATGACATATTGTCTCAAGTTCGGCAATGATTTGATGCGTTCTGCAAATCAGAACGAAATTGTTCATAATAGAATTGATCATACTTTTAATCTAATACCAAGTATATGAAAAAGAAAGAATAACAGTAACAATTCAGTGAGATTACCAGAAAACTGGCGTTTGAATTTAACCTAGATATCGAAAAGATTTCGAGCATGATGGGTATTTTTGTGTTAACACCGTTTTCCTCCAGCGCATGCGCAACTCTGTGACCTCAAATGTAAACAAACCGTGATTTTTTAACGCGATCGCAATCTCTGGGTTAAATGCGAAAACCCAACAACACGTAGATACCTAAAACGTACATCGTTCACTGTAGATATTTTTATAATAAATCAGAACATAGAACTAACTCTACAAGACAAATTCCATACACGAATTCTTAAAGCGGACACTTGCTACCGGTGGCAACATGAATTTCTCATTTGAGGGGTCGTTTCAAACAATTCATATTCGGCATATTTCGGGGGTGCTTTCCAAAAATCTCAAATCAAAGGTGATTGAGAATATTTAAACAATCAAACCATGTTTAAAGTATAAACAACTAACAAAAGAGCACACACATACGAATTTTAGTAATTTATGGTATCTACAAATTACAAAATAAAAATGATACACGTAGATCTAGACACGAAAGTATAATTCCGTGATCTAGATAGAAATTCTCATTACTTTCAGTCACATCCTAGGAAGAAGTAAGTGCAATTCAATTGGCTTATAAAGATGGAAGTGGAAATTTGAACCCCCCCCCCCCCCCCCCCCCCCCCCCCCCCCCCCTGTGAACCAAGTAGTAGATCCATGTGCAAACTGTACCTTCTGTCAAGATTTTTCAAGTAAATCTCTCTACAACCACCTCTGAAAAAGAACTTATTGATGGAGTAAAAACAGCTGACAACTTGCAGCAAAATGTAGCCCGATCAAAAGCATAAACATGTGTAAATGCTCTCTGCTGTACTTTCACCTTCAGTCTTTGAGAGACCAACTGCCTTAACAAACTAATGATTAACCTCAGATCCAGTAGTTTAATGATTGCAAACACTCATTTTTGGCGACTCTCAAGACCATCAGTCTTTGATTATATGTATGTGGTCGTAGATTACTGCGCGTATCTTATTAGATAAATATTAAGCTTAATATCCTGATTTACCATCCTATTTATTGCAACTTGGATAAAATCAATTCCATATACATCATTACCTTGAATACCTTCACCACCCATTCCGCCGAATATCTTTTTTAAAGATATTTCTTGTTTCCACTGTTTTCAAAAATATCATTGTTTTAACAAAACCACTGCAGGTGCTTTATTCCGTAAAAAGAATTGTCTAGTAAAATGTCCCAAAGTAAGAAATAACGTCATTTTTTCAAGTTCCGAAAAAGTAACGTTATTTTTTCAAAACAATTATGGGATTTAGAAAAATAAAAATTACATAGAAAAAATACGTTTTTTCTATTATTTTCAAATTAATTGTCGTTTTTACATAACCGCTTCGTGTATCGCTTTAGTCCCTAAAATGAATTGTCTAGTAAAATGTCCCAAAGTTACAAAATAACGTCATTGTTATTCCGTATTTACAAATGCATAAAACCAGCGTTTAATTTGCAAAACAAAAATTAGTGTTAGCGAGAAAATAGTTTCATAGATAAAAAAAAATATTTTATGGTTTTCATCATAGTTTTTAATCCGTCAAATGAAGTATGCAGTAAAATGTCCCCAAACGTTGTCCTACACTGCGTAAATAACGTCACACCCATTCACTTTCCACGACGTTTCAAAGCAAGCACGGGTTTAAGCCAAGATCAAACCGTTAAAACTCAGTAAAACACCTTAATTGAAATTACTTTGAGCATTTGTTATTGTTCTTTGCTTCTTGTGCAATTTATATTTTGCAAATGGAAGTATCCGTGTATCTACAGAAGCAGAATTAACACCCGAAAGAACGCGTGTATAAAATATAAATAACAAGTATTTTATTGACTAGCTCTACAACTCTAGATCCAACTTCGAGTGAATTTTCAACATATAAAACGTAGCAAACCGTGTAAACAAAGATACGTTACTACATTGAAATGCCGCAACTGATATCGGTCTGCATGGGTCCAGAAAACATGGCGCGTAGGTACCCATGAATTGTAAACAATGTAGACCTTGATCAGACACCGCATTCTCATACAGATGTTGACCAGGGTCTAGACTGATTGTCATATTCTGTACTCTAAACAGATGGACTCATTTGCTGTATGCACAACTGCTTACAGTCAACAAACCAAACTATTTTTTCCTCTTAAAATTATTTCTTCAAAGTCTCGACAGCCTTTTCATTTTCCACTCCTCATGTAAAAACGTACATGTCGTTAGGGGAAACCAACCCTACCAATATAGTCAATATTGATATTTAATGGGAAAAGTGGTGTCGTGATTGACGTCACCAGTATTTGTATATTTACGTCATCAACGAAAAGAAAACCCACGATAAATGGTATGTAGTGTATACATGTATAGGCGGCCTATTTCATTAGCCTGGTAGATCAAGTAGAACTGTATTTCAACGTCATGTGTAACGCCGTGGGTCAGGAGCTTTTGACGTTACGTCACCACAGAATGAACACAGCCCTAGGGTAGCAGTCATCTACTCTCTCCACCCCACACCCGCCGGACCTACATGTTCCATGGCTGAAATTAGAAAGTTGTGCATGTTGAAAAGTGCCACTTCTTTCAAATAAAGAAGTGCCCAAAGCGTCAATTAACAGATTGGCGTTTCATTTCGGCTGTGATTGTAGATACCCCTGGTGTTAAACCATGGTTCTATTTCAACCAATAAGAAGGTACTGCTTTCTTAAGCGATCTAATCATATGGAAAACCCATAAACTATCGTCAGCATTCTATTATTTTCATTGCACACAGTTTGGAGCCAGATAGACGCCCTGTAACCCGGCGTCTGATCAGGCTCCAAACTGTTTGCCACTTAATTTAAAACTGGTTGTCGGAATTGTCAAAATGGTGTCATTTTCTATATTCCATTGCAATGCGTTTGCATGTTCAAGAACGAAAGACTAACGTTTTCTCCACTGTAATTCAGACCGGTAGCCAACTCGCAATCGATGGTCATCGACGGCCATCGCTTTCTTTACTGAACTCATCACAGTCACATAACTGGACTATGGGATGTTTACGATTGAGGTGTGATTCATTCGTCAAATAACCGTGTAAAGCGGTTCATTTCGTTAATTAAGATTTTGATATTTTGCAGAACAGAACTTTCAGCTATTAGAATCAGTATTTTTATTATTATTAAAAAAAACCCAACTATTTAAATGGTAACGCGGCATCTTAAGGTATGGCAAAAGTACAGCAGAACGATCAACATGGAGATTATGGAGCTTCCTGCTTTACTTTCATCTTTCATAAAGCTGTAACGTATATTAAAATCGCTGTTTATACTTGCCAGTTAACATGTTGTTGCTTTTTTATTACATGTGCGGTATTTTAATGTCATGTTTATTTGGTATACCATAAGTAACACTCTTGCTAAGTTGTTCAGTTTTTATCATGAGTGTTCTGCAATGAGTTCAGTAAGGAAATCGATGGCCGTCGATGTCCATCGATTGCGAGTTTGCTACCGGTCTGAAATACAGTGGAGAAAACGGTATTCTTCCGTTCAAAGGCGAACATAGTGCAATGAAATATAGAAAATGACAAATTTTTGACAATTCAGACTACAAGTTTTATTCTGAGTGGCAAATAGTTTGGAGCTTGATCAGACGCCGGGTAACGCCGGGTAACCCGGCGTCTGATCTGACTCCAAACTGTTTGCAATGAAAATAATAGTTTTAGCGTAAACGCGGTTATTTGTAAAGAATACGTTTTCTCTACTGTACTCTGCAAGCTGCACACGGGACACAAACTGCTAACGTTAACAGCAAACAGTGGTAATTGAACACGCTACAGGCAAGCTTTGTTGTTGAGAATTATGTGATATAACTGTTATGTACAGGGGAAAGGTTTTACAGCAAACGAATGCTTTAATGTTTAAACAAGAGTTAAAGGGTATAAGATATCTCGTCAACTGCAATCAAGATGCAAATGTTATACAGTGGTGAAGGCGTTATTCTGACGTCATAAGTGACGTCATACAGTAGAGAAGTACGGTATAAGATAGCTCGCCAACTGCAACCAATATGCAAATATTATACAGTTGTGAACACAGGGACCCGACACGATTGAGTTTTGGAGAGAAAAAATTGTCAGAAGGTATATATAGAGACAAGGGGTACAACTGATTGTCAGTATATTCTCACCCTATCTCGACAAAACCGAGCATATCATGAATAATAATTGATTAAACGACACCCTTTTTGCACTTCTGTCTAGCTAATATAATACCCTTCCATAAAAACATAACACAAAACCAACTGTAAGCATGCATTATCAACAATAACTGTGTCTACTCACTGAAAACACCGATTTTTGTAAAACGGGACAGGTGTTCGTTCACAGCCGACACAGCATTGGCCACTACTGTTCGCTTGTTTGTGCGGTAATATCGAGCATGGCAGTCATACAGTTCCATATGCATACGTTTTTGACCACAGGGCCCCGACATAATTGATTTTTGAGAGAGAAAAATTTATCAGAATGTATATATTGAAACTCTACAGCCTATAGATACCTTTTGACAATTTTTTCTCAAAAATCAATCGTGTCGGGACCCTGTAAGGTAAACATGCGAATTTGTTGTTGGTACGGCAATGATTTGAGAAGAAATCAGCTTTGATCGGTGTCAAAAATGTATATACGTATTATTATGGAACTGTATGACTGTCATGCTCGCTGTTACCGCATAAACAAGCGAACAGTAGTGGTCAATGCTGTGTCGGCTGTGAACGAACACCTGTCTCGTTTTCCGAAAATCGGTGATCTCAGTGAGTAGACGCAGTTACTGTTGAAACTGCATGCTTACAGTTGGCTTTATGTTTTGTTTTTATGGAAGAGTATTATATTAGATAGACATAAATGCAAAAGGGGTGTCGTTTCATCAATTATTATTCATGATATGCTCGGTTTTGTCGAGATAGGGTGAGAATATACTGACGACCAGTTGTACCCATTGTCTCTATATATACCTTCTGACAATTTTTTCTCTAAAAAATCAATCGTGTCGGGTTCCTGTGGTTGTGAAGGCGTTATTCTGACGTCATAACTGACGTCATACAGTGGAGAAGAATTCAACCGCAAACGAAACGCAACAAAATGTAGAAAAATGATAGCTTGTTCATAATTCTGAGTTTTTATTTAAATTTGAATGGCAAACAGTTTGGGGCCGGATCAGAGGCCGGGTTACTCGGCGTTTAATCTAGTGTCAAGCTGTTTGCAAGGGAAATTACTTTAGAGTAAATGCGTTTATTGGGAAAGAATAATGTATTCTCAATTGTACAGGATCATTCATCACAATGAGAAATGGTGTAAACTAATTAAAAATAAAAACTTACATTCAGAGTAACGGACAAGATCTTGAGCTAAAATAATAACGTCCATTGTAAAGATTCTGTAGTCAAATAAGACGCCGAGCTACTGTGGGCGTCTGATTAGCATCCAAATTGTTTGCCACTCTGTATATATGATGAAAATATATAATGGACATTTTCATAATACGCTGGGTTTACGTTCACTTGAGCACTGGAAAAAATAACGTACGTGTTACCTCTGTATCTGTATAATCAATTTAGTGGTGTTATATAAAGGCCCTCAGAACAACGATTCCCTCCTTACAATAATGCATGCTTCTGTTCCCCAAATGGGACATTTATAACGAATTCTTTCACTGCTAAAATACTGTATGCTTAAAATATTAGTCTACTGTTTTTCTTAAAATTCCGTATTATACATTTGACAGAAGAGACATGAAGACGAGTGACAAACAGTTGGAACACAGATCAGACGCCGCGTAACGCGGTGTCTGATCTGGGTTCAAACTGTTTGCAAATTTAAGCCAGGTCGTGCTCAGCACTCTAAAAGTATAATTTTCCCTCCCTAGAACAATTCCCTCTGAATAACAAACACACCCTTTGTCTCCCATTGGGTGTTGTTGTAGAGGGGGCACTGTACTGGCTACGGTATAAACGTTATTATATAGGACTAGTCGGCGATTGTTCATTTACATTTAAATGTATTGTACTGTTATGATTAAAATCCCGTCTTATATACAGTTGTTGGTGTAATAGCATGATTCATCTGTTTTTCATTTATAAAATTTGAACTGTTTTAAACGTTTGTGAATTAAGGAACATTGAACTGAGTATCAAACAGTTTGGATCCTGATCAGACACCGCGTTCAGCGGCGTCTGATCCGGATCCAAATTGTTTGTATATAAATTTATCTAAACTTTTTCTCCTTCGCGTGCATATTGTATATGGGTGTGGTTAACCAAATAGGCGTGACATTGACCGGTTTATTTACGAAGTGACTTTTGCGAATATGCAAATGCATACACAAAGACGGGCTAGCGTCATCAATATTCATCTTCAGATATATTCTATTTATTTTGTTGTGATTTTACGTCGCTTTAACAGTGCTTCAGTTATATAACGACGTCCAGCTAATTACAAGTAGAGGAAAACCCCAGAAGCCCCTCATGCATTGGCAACTGGGTAGAACCACCGACCTTCCGCAAGCTAGCTGGACATCATATTCTGATGTGATGTTATTCGTCAGCATACAACAGTGTGCACCCAGATGAGACGCTGAGTTACTCGACGACTCACTCGGATCCAACTTTTTGAAGCTTTTTGAGAATTTTTTTTGTAACGGAATGCGCATTTCAATCATAAGCATTGACTGCACACGATATGGCAAATCATGTATAATTATATAGCCTATTGTGTGAAGAATGGATAGTTTGGTGAGCGATGAGACAGTTTAAAATAGTATAGATAGTGCAGGACCTGCAGGCACAATGTCTTTGGACGAAAGCAGCACGGAAACTATTAGTCTCTACCGAGCGGAGAGAATTGAAGTCACACCTGAGAATGTAGAACGCGTATATGAGCAGATCTGCAGTGACACCCCTATACAGAATGGTCAAGTTGTTCAAACCAATGAGGACTTTACTTTAGTGTCGTCTATGGTCGACCTTGTAAACGATCTGACTCGTGACATGTTTATTAACCAGTTACTTTCGGATACTAAAGAAGATGCCATGTCATTAGAAGACATGCGAATAACCATGTATGAAGCCGTAAAGGCAACAGACGGATATCCCTTCGATCAGAAGCAAGAGCTAATACGGAGGCGAAATGCTAGAAATGGCGACTCACTGGCGTGCAAATTAGCTCGTGACATCCGTATTCTGAGTCAGGTTATGGATGGGGCTGATTTTGAAGACATGAAGGAAGTCATCAACGTGAAACCCTACAAATCATCGGTAGCTGACACTAGCATGTATCTGCCTTCGTCAGGCAGCTCGGAGATCGAGGCTTTAAAGCGAACAGTTGATAAACTTTGTGATGACCTTATAGTGGTGAAACAGGAAAACGCGAGACTTCAGCAGGAGGTGACTGATTTGAAGAAAACGACGAGAGTTAAGATTGACAGTGTAGTGTCAGAAGTAGAAAACGACATGAGTGAATTAAGGGAACTCACAAAAATAAATGCTCAATCTATTGATAGACTTTGCTCGGACAAAAGCAATGGCAACGTGTGCTTAAAGAATGATATTAAGTTGATGAGAGAAGACTTTAAAATCATGAACGAGGAGCTGGTCAAGAAAACTGATATCACTAGGACTGTATCAGATGCAAAAAAGCTTGGTACATTGACAAAACGTGTTTCAAAACTTGAAAATGTAGCGCAGAACAAAACTGACGACAGAAAATACGCAAACTCACATGAGATCCAAAGTCAGTCTACATCAAAGACGCTTATTACAACGGGCCAAAAAAGCACAGTTACGGATAGTCCTATGACTAGTAGTTCAGTAATGTCATTTGCAGCAAGTGTTAGTCACGGCTCCTCTGAAAATGTTCGTTCTTGTGATCTGGAGACAAACACGTCTGCGACCAATGGCTTGAAAGACGTAGAGCCTGCACATACTTTTCCGCGTACCACTGCCCAAACAGTGAATCGGCGTGTTTCGCTACAGCATACTACGCAGGTGGGAGAAAGCCGTGGTAATAACGGGCCAAGTGATTGTTATAGACGTAACATTCAATCAAAAGACAGGTTAACTGTGCATGGCGATCAAGAGACCGGGTATCTTAATCATACCAGCGAGGCGAGCCGCACGGACGAATCGGGGGAAAGGCGTATACCGGTGATATGTAATAACGTTAGAGTGCAAAGTAAAGTGCCCTACAGTCGCGCCTCAGATTTAGTGAACAGTGAAGATCTGGGTCGTGGCAGTAGTCAATCAGTTCAATATGAACAGGAAGAAGACTTTTCAGTATATGTAAGGAGAAAAGTAAAGCGTTTTCACATAGGAGGCTTTAAATCGTCAATGACTGAAGAAAAACTAAGAAGTTATGTGAAAAGAAGAGGGTTGATTGTGACATGGGTAACACTATTTCCTATAAAAAACACTAACCGTATTACAATAAGACTCAACCTTGAGGAAAATGAACTATGTGACTCTGTTTTAGATGACAGCTTCTGGCCTCGAAATGTAACTTGTAGACCATGGATGTCATGGAATTCTTATAAGTCAAATAGGCAGGGTAGCACTGCCAGACACACGGACGATCAAAGTGATGATTAACATTTATTTATTTGTCAATATTTCAGTATGTTTATATTGTGCTGATACATTTCACATGCTGCTCAGCAAGTCTGAGGTTATATTATTTGAAGACATATATACATATCCCTGTGAATATGTCTTCCTTTAATATTTTAACCTGGAATGCAACTGGTATTATGTCAAGTTCCGCTTATCTCAGCAGTTTATTGTATACTCGAAATATTGACATTTGTGGTTTGTCTGAGCACTGGTTGTTAGATAAAGATAGTCATTTTTTAAATCACATACACAGTGGTTACACAAGCTTTTGTATATCTGATGCATCGCTATCCCTTGGGACTAAAACATATGGAAAAGGGGGTGTGGCTTTTCTATGGAAAAACGAGCTTTCTAATAGAATTAGTCCCATTACGTTTGAAGATGATAGGATAATTGGGTTACAGATAGACCTACAAAACGGGATATTTTTATTCTGCATTCAAGTTTATTTACCGAGCAGTAATAACGGTACACATATATTTAGAGAATATCTCGAAAAATTAACGGATATTTTATCTAGATATTCACCAGTAGGTAAAGTGTTACTGTTTGGGGATTTCAATGCTCACTTACAAAGCAATCATTATATAAAGGATTCAGATATAAGGAGTAGATTGATGGATGACTTTATACGAGACAATAACTTTGTAGCCATCAATACTTTACCTCTATGTAACGATACCATAACACCAGCAGTGTCAGCTCCATGCTCGAGGAACTGGGTTGGGAAACACTGGAAGCTAGAAGATCTAAAATCCAGCTGACATTCTTTTTTAAGATCGTTCATAATCTAATTGACATTCAAGCTTCAAATTATCTAGAAACATCACATACGTCAACAAGATCGAAACACTCTCTCCAATACAGACATTTCTCTCCATCGACTGACCAATTTAAATACACCTTCTTTCCACGAACAGTACCGGCATGGAATTCCCTACCAGCTTCTGTAGCTGAGGCTCCCTCTTTGGCATCCTTCAAGAGGGAGCTGTCTACTCTGCCCTTCTAATGGGGACCGATCCAGTTGCTACATCCTGTATGAGACTCTGAGCTGTACCGGCGGGGATTCGTCCCTGGTAGCGCCTCGCAAGCCGGAGTGGTCACACGTACTGTCTCTTGGGATGTAGCAACTAACCAACTTTTTCTGTATTTCTTCCTTTTCTCTATTGCGTGCCCTGCCCGTGCTTTTTCTTCTATCTTTCCTTTCTTTTTCTCTGTATTCTTATATTTATTTTCTTGTGCACCGTAATAAAATTGTCAAGTCTGACAGCTTTACGTAAACATGTAGATGTAGATGTAGAAGGGGGCGCACTCTAGTTTTGTCTCGTATAATGGGCAAACCGAATCCTTAATTGATCATGTATTGTGTCCGGATGAAGTATCAGATATATTTGAATCATGTGAAATACTTGATGATAATGCATTAAATGTGTCTTGTCATAGGCCGATTTTATGTAAATTATTAGTGTCAGAGATGTGTATTAATAGTGGTACAGATGCTTGCTATAGAGGTATAAAATGGAATAAGGTATCTGCGGAACAGGTTGAAGGGTATCAGACTCTATTGTTAGAAGCATTATGTCGTCAAGATAACGGAGAGTCTATTTCGGCTGCTAATCACAGAGTGGTTATTGAAAAGCTTTATGTTTTCTTCATTCAAACATAAAACATTTATCTTCTCCTTTCCAGTTTATAAACTGAACAAAAAAACAAACTCAAAAGTAGGAGTCGGAGCCGACAAGGTCACTTTACTTTTATCTCGCATACATAACAGTGGATTCACACATAAAAAAAAAGAGCCACTTGAATACTAATGGCTAAATAAATGTCACTAACATAATAAAACTTATCACTGCATGAAATATACTCTTTCATGACAAAAAGTCTGTGTCCACTGTTCCAAACACACTGTAGTTAACTTAAACACCCATCTCAATACTCGCTCACTATGGCAACCAAACATAAACCAATCTGCAAAATAAAACACTATTTTAGCAAAGAAATAACGTAGGGAGGGTGGGTGGGTGGGAAAATGTAAATTACGATGTATCTGTAACCTTGTCGGACCGTCGAATGAGCTTATACCTCTATACATAGAGGCACGAGCAAATACCCGGATTAAACGCCTGACTGAACAACAATGGTTCAGTCTAATACAGTAAACCACGTATAAACATACAATACGAAGATAAATTTATTTATGTTTTCTTCATTCAAACATAAAACATTTATCTTCTCCTTTCCAGTTTATAAACTGAACAAAAAACAAACTCAAAAGTAGGAGTCGGAGCCGACAAGGTCACTTTACTTAATCGACAGAAAAAGAACGGGAACCAATATGTTGCATGTATATATCTTCATATACCAAGATTAAGCGAAACTATCGATTTAAATTCACCTGACTCTCGTACATATGATATCAATATTTTGCACTGTCAGATTTTCATCTACCATGTTTCTTAAACAGACGATCTGGAACGCCTGCACTGGCAGCATTACTAGCTCCACCTGATCTAAATGAATGTAAACAATACTGTTTACTATCATAAACAATGACAGATAAAGTGTGTAACAAACTTTCTTTACATCTAGTGTATGATATATGATTACCCTTGATAAGGACATACTTTTCTAATTTCTAACAAAATCTAAAATTCCTAAATAAAAATTCATCAGAAAATTCAAGAATTTTATTTACCCGTTCTGGCAATTACATGTATCACCTCATTACCCTTCTTATTCCGATCCGTTTTAATGCGCTTTACTGCGTTTTACTACTTACAATATCAAGCTTAAGCAGCATTCTATCCGGACTGAAGCTTAAATCATTTCTCCTTAGATTAACAACTTCATAAAATCTCATAAACCTTGCGACACTAATTAAACACATAGAAATAAATCTTAAATCTATTAAACTTGGAAAAGAACCAAAATGTTTAACATGATTATTAATATCATCGGCAGAAAAATGCCTATTCTGATTCGTCGGTTAGCCACTGCTCGTATTAAACCATTCAAAACTGACTTCACTAGACTAGACTAAACATGCAAGGGTCTTTAAAACCGGCTATACTAAGCGCCCCTGAAATGCTATAAACAATAGCATTTAATTTTGAAATAGAAGATGGAGAATCCTTAACTGATGACAAATAAGAAGAAAATTAAATTCCGAAGCTGACACAAACTGTAAAAATCACATTCTTACACCAACTTTAGACTACCTTAAAGTAACAATCATAAGATTTAGAAATGTTGTCAGCTTTAGAATTTATAACTGAATCTTTTACAATTTGCTTGTACGCCTTTAACTCCTTGGGTAATATCTCTGAATAAATTTATTTCCAACACCCTGCTTTAGATGCATCTATTAAATGCAAATAATACACAAAGACAAGAAATTAAAAAAGCAGAAAAATGTAAAATTAGCTTTATTAATGAGCTAAGCTTCAAAGGAGCATTTTAACTAAAAATATATACATACACATTCAAATTTACGCCATTAATTTGGACACAAGCTGCCCCCAGTGCCAATCTACATACACACCAAAGTGCGTAGACAATATCAGCGTCCCTCCAGGACACAACTAGCACCCCAGTGCCAATCTTCATACGAACCCCAGTACGTAGACAGTACCAGTGTCTCCCGGAGACACAACTAGCACCCCAGTGCCAATCTTCATACGCACCCCAGTACGTAGACAATATCAGCGTCCCCCGGGGACACAACTAGCACCCCAGTGCCAATCTTCATACACACCCCAGTACGTAGACAATATCAGTGTCTCCCGGAGACACAACTAGCACCCCAGTGCCAATCTTCATACGCACCCCAGTACGTAGACAATATCAGCGTCCCCCGGGGACACAACTAGCACCCCAGTGCCAATCTTCATACATACCCCAGTACGTAGACAATTTCAGCATCCCACCGGGACACAACTAGCACCCCAGTGCCAATCTTCACACGCACACCCGTACGTAAACAATACCAGCATCCCACCGAGTCACAACCAAAACCCCAGTGCCAATCTTCATACGTACCCAAGTATGTAGACATTATCAGCATCCCATCCGGACGTTACATTCACCTCTGTCTTAATACACACACCAGTTTATAAATAAGATCAATGTCCAACCGGGACATAACCTGCACCTAGATATGCAGATCCTCGTACACATCCCTGTGGATACACAAAATTCGAGTCCCACCAGAACATAACTGCACCTCAGTACAGACTGCAAAGAACGGGCATATAACCAGTCCACATTCCCCCGGGAATATGTATGAACTTAACACCAGAACGCTACTGACACCTCTGTGCAGTACATAGTCTACATCTAGCACTAACTAAGTACATTTATTACATGTACAGCTTCTATTGCACGTGCAACTCATTATAGTCAAACATGTATACATGTATATCAAAATATAACAGCTAACACTTAGCTAGAAAAACTTCCTAGACCCAAAAATTCATCAACACTAGACTTCTTAAAAATATCCTGCCCTTGATTAAATTCTATAATACCAAACACATAATCGTGCTTTATATATATCTGCTTAACTTAAGTAAGCCAAAATGCCGAGCTAGACCAACTCGGTACAATGTGGGTACCAAGAGCCTTACATGCTAGCAGGTCTTAGGAACTAGACAGTTATTATCAATCTCACAATCTATAATAAGCAAATGCTTAGAATTGAATCATAACGTATAAACGATTACCATAAGAGGCGAATCTAATGGCATCGTAAATACCCAAAAGCGAAGTCATGAACCTAAACGTGCCGGAGTTACCTCCCATCAGTCATCATCTCAAATTTAGATCACATTGTCTGCTATGAGATTTTTATACCTGGACACCCACTGAAGATCAGTGTCTATGTTATGATACAAACCAAGCCTGAAAGTAGCTAAGAACTCTGAATGTAAATCTATACTGCCTTCCTCAAGAATACTAGTATGTAGAACCACAATTTTTTGCGAATCTGAAAACAATTTCATATATAGGTTGCTAAGCAACTTTCCGCCAGCTCTCAAAGCCAAATGTACTGATCTAGCTTAACTATCTAAAAGTAGTAGTCTTCAGCAGATAAAGAATTCTTAAAGACATACAATTTCAAGATTTTTTAATATACAGACCCCACATACTACATGGATGTTACTACCATCAGACTATATAGTAGTCTGGATTCGATTAAAACCGTTTAAAAGCTTACAATTGCATGCCACAACATCTACTCTCCAAAAGTTTAACTCAAATCCTGAGATGATCTCTCTCCAAATTGTAAATATTATCCCAAGAAACCCATCTTAAATTCCCTTGTACAAGTGTAATCCTGTTAGGCAGAAATAAAAATTATTTTAATTTCCATAAAATACTCAGCATATAGCTATTTGTATAGAATATGTGCACTATTAGACATATTAAAGACTTATCTTCAAGGAGCTTGAACCAAATACAAACATTGGTAAACAATGAAGACCCACATCATGACACATACTAAATATGAAGTCTATTGCATGTAGTTACGAAGTTATCGCCTGTGTCAAATTCATCTTATTTAACCTTTATATGACCTCTACATGACCTTGACCTATGTCTAACTTGACCCAATTTGTACTGCTCTCAAATATAAATCATACTTATCATTTATCTGATGTCTAGACGTTCGAGTCTGTCACTATCCCTGTCGTTCTCCATATACCTGGGCTGAACCGACAAATGGCGGGTATCGACTTTATCTGTACAGCATGCCGTCTGCTCTGAAATGCTCTGTCCTCCAACAGCTAAAGCAGATATTCCTTAAATCTTCTGTATGCTATGGCGAAGGAATAGCCAAAGTACCTGGAACCAACCGGCTTCACTGCTACCACCAGCCACAGAAACTCGCATTAAATTAGAAAAAGAGGTTTAAAAAGCATACTGCTTATGATAGCCCTGGAGATTAAGCATTTATAAGCTTTTTCTCACCCTCGACCAAACGAAGGAGTTTGATTAACTCTCGGACCGTGACCCAGCTCAAGGCGATTTATCAGCTATTCTAATCAAATAATTACAAAAATAATGTTCTGCACCAATTCCGAGCTGCGAGTGATTAGCAAAGGATGGACTAGGTAAAGACCTGTCTTAAATTCAGAATTGAATGTAAAAATGTGTGTTTGCGCTATTTCTTGAAGGGCTCACTGTCTTGGGGCTTAAAGGAATTAAATTTCTGGCTTAATTCACATTTCCAATCTCCAATTTGAGAATCTAGATTCACTCTAAACAAGTCTAAAACAGCATACACTTCTCCACCTGGGAGCTTACCTTGACACGTGGCAGACAGTTAAAATTTTTAGAGACGAACTCTCGGTTTAGACCCAAATCCGTAGATAATGTCTTTCTCTCAGACTGCTCACAGTACCACAGCTTTCTCCATTACCACGATGTAAAAACGAATGCCAAGGTTCAAAAGTGTCTTCAGCCATAGATAAAATACTAAAGAAATGCCAATGTAAATTACGATGTATCTGTAACCTTGTCGGACCGTCGAATGAGCTTATACCTCTATACATAGAGGTACGAGCAAATACCCGGATTAAACGCCTGACTGAACAACAATGGTTCAGTCTAATACAGTAAACCACGTATAAACATACAATACGAAGATAAATTTATTTATACTAATATATGTGACGCTATCTGCCGCGCATCAGATAATCTGAGTTTAAACCGTATTTAAAGCCATATTGGGACGACTTGCTAAAGGATTATCATTATCGTATGAGACAAGCACGTAGAGCATGGATTCAGAACGACAGGCCGAAAAGTGCTGATAACATGTATTATAACAGTTATAAGGAATCTAAGAGAGAGTTTCGAAAATATCATAGACAATGCTCTAGTAATTATCTTAAGCAATTAAATGAAGAAATTGACGAAGCAGCCGAGATAGACTCTTGTTATTTTTGGAAATTGATAAAACGGCGTACAGGTCGTTCTGTTGACAACTATTGTACGGAGATGAAATTTAATGAGACAACATATCGTGATGCTGAATCTATTGCTTGTCAATGGGGGCAGCACTTTCAGACTCTTTATAGTGATGAAACAAACCCTTCATATGACCCGGATTTTAAATCTCACGTTGATAAAAAGGTGAACGAACTTAACAATTTGGTTTTAGATGTACATTCTTTAAAACCATTTTCTATGTTTGAATTGCAAAACGAAATGTCTACTTTGAAAACAAAGAAGGCTTGTTCGCTAGACCGTGTTTCTAATGAACACATTATGTATGGGGCTAGATCACTACATTTATCTCTTTTGAAATTGTACAATCTCATGTATAAATTTTCTTACATACCTAAATGTATGAAATATGGCGTCATTGTAACCCTATTTAAAGGTGGACAGAAAAAGAAAGACGATCCAAATAGTTATAGAGCTATAACATTATCTTCGGCTATTTTGAAACTTTATGAAAAGCTTTTGCTTTCTCGTATCAAATCTGAGATAACATGTAGTTTTAGCCCTTTACAATTTGGCTTTCAGAAAAATATGAGTTGTGTTATGACGTCATTTTTGTTGCGTGAATGTGCTTATTTTTGCAATGAAAACAACAGCAAACTTTTTGTTTGTTTTTTAGATGTTAAGACTGCTTTTGATAAAGTATGGCACAGTGGCTTGTTTTACAAATTAAACGAAATGGGTATTCAGGGGTACACCTGGAAAGCAATTGTAAATTTACATGAGGAACTTGAGAGTTGTTTGCTCTTTAAGGGTTTTAAATCTGAGTTTTTTCGATAAAGGTAGGTACGAGACAAGGCGGTGTAAGTTCGCCTTTCCTGTATCTCTGCTTTATTAATGGACTCATCCAGCAATTTATTGATTTTAACATGGGATTTACATTTAATGGTCTCTCTGTGCCAGCTATTGTGTCAGCTGATGATATGACCTTACTGTCTCTTACAAATTTTGGTTTAACAAGAATGATAAATATGTGTTATAAATATTCTTGTAAATGGCGTTACCAGTACAATGCCAAAAAGTGTGCTGTTGTTGTATGCAATGAGTCTAAAAGACGATATATGAAGTCCAACAGGCAGTGGTTTATCGGTGATGAACGCATGAGTGAACAAGACTCGTATACACACCTTGGAATACTTTTTGACAAATACTTAGCTATTAATTGTATTATAAAGGAAATGAATAGTAAACTTAGACGTACCTTTTTAAGTATAGGGTGTTTTGGTCACCAGGGTCTGCACCCTTTTACTCTAAAAACAATATACATTACAAAAGTTTTGTCGAAAGGTTTATACGGGTGTGAGATGTTATATAATTTGAAAGATTCTGACATTCTCAAATTTGAAAGAAGTCATAGATTTTGTTGTAAATTAATGCAATGCTTGGGTACCAGGACAAGGACGGATATAGCCCTTGGACTTCTAGGAATGAGATCAGTAAAGGCAGAAATTGATATAAAAAAGTTGACACTTTTTGGTCAGCTGTGCAATCTTAGCTCAGATTCACGTATTAAAGATGTCTTCTTGATGCGTTTGTCATTCTACATTAATACACAAGGCTGCCAAACAGGATATTTTAATGATATTTTTAATGTTGCATCATTGTATAATGTTGATAATTACGTGCATAACTTTGTGCGTAATAGAGTGTTTCCAGGTAAATATGAGTGGAAAAGAATCTGTAAGATGGCTGTAAATAATATGGAGGAGTATCTGTGGTATACTCGTACTAATGATGATAGCTTTTATCAATTCAGATGTATACATCCTGTGTTCAGAGCTAGTACTATTTGGTCGATGTGCAAAAATTACCCATTTCTAAACGAACACTGTCGAAATGTTATGGGATTAATATCTCGAATGAATTCATACGAGGTAGAAAAACTGTGCTCTAAATGTGGTGTGTTATTTTCTGGTGATGTAAGTCATTGTCTTATTGAATGCTCATATTTACAGGATATCCGAAATGACTTCAAACAGTTTATTGATATAGAATTTGGATCTCCAGTTCTAGAAATGCTTGATAATTTGCAGACAGATGTTTACGTAGGGGTAATTCTTGGATCTCAAGACAATGCTATAACTGATGTACTCGGGGTTAGTTATGATAAGTTCCTGAAAGCAGGAATAATACATGTAAGTAAAGTGTGGTCTAGTTTCATTCACTAGTGTTATGTATGAAGCTATGCTCACATTTTGTAACCCCATCGACGTGTATACTCGTCACTTAAATCAGTGCGCACAAAAAGAGTACACTTGTCTTAGGTAGACAGTGCAGACCCAGGTCAAAGGGCTCCTAAGCGAAACCCCCAGATCAGCATCTACACCGTTAATACTGTACAAAACCGCATAACTTACTATAAATTGACTATGTGGAATCTAGATTATCCAATCAAAAGTTTCACTGGTGAATGAGATATTCACGGTCTTCACTGTCGTCAATTCCGGAACATAATTGAACTTGTATATAGTCGACATGTAAAGATGCGGTTATTATCTCATTACACTATTTATTACCATTACTATTTTGCATCTATATATTTATTTCTAATTGATATGTACATATGTTGTTTGTTTGTATTATTGAACTCTTCAGTATTGGAGGAAATAAAGAAACTAACTAAATTGACTGCAAATGGGAAAACATGATTAAGGGGAAGCAACCGGTGTCTTAATAAGTCGTCTGAAAAACCTCGATTATGTTTCTTTATATTGAAAGCTCCTAATATATGGTTGAAAGCTTATTTAGTTACATATCAAATGATTTTATCTTTTAGCTAACTTATCCCGACTACAACAGATGGTATCTTAAAGCAGGATGAAAGTAAAGCAGAATGTGCTTTAAGGCGTATTCTTTTAGTCTACTAGAAGTAGTCGTGTGCACCTCCCTTAAAACCTAGAAACAGGTCATGAAGTCAGTATGGTTTAAGACGGTGTCAGTTTAAAGCAGGATACTAATAAAACTAAAACTCACAAATGGGAGCTTCAAAGACTGCTGTATATACAGTGCTCTTTCTCTACTATAGCATCCGACGGGAGACAAACATTATGTGTGTTGTTCGGAGGGAGTTGTTATATGGAGGGAAATTGACCGAAATTTGCAAACAGCTTGAAACCAGATCAGATGTCTGAACTGGATTCAAGCTGTTTCTCACTCGTCATTATGCGACTTTGAAAAAACAGCAGACGATATTGCAGCCACGAATAGGTTGGACATAATTGACTTGTTTTGGGTAAGACGGCAAACGTTGTTGTAAGGAGGGAATCGTTGCTCAGAGAGCCGTTTTAGGGTGGAAGCACTGTATAGCTAACTGTAAGTTTATACATCTCTTTAACACTATCCATTTGTGATCTGTAGAGTGATCCTCAATTCGTAATGGCGGGATGTTTATTATATAAATCTTTTAATAATGTTTGGTTTTTGCCTTGTTTCCTTTATACTTTTTTCTTCTTCTGTTTTCTTTTTAGCATACCTGGCACGTAGTGCCAAGTTGAGCTATTTTGATGGTTCTGTGTCCGTCGTCTGTCGTCGTTCGTCCGTCCGTTTGTCAGTCCGTTCGTCGTCAACAATTTCTTTAAACTACATCTCTTCCGAAACTACTGGATGGATTTTTATCAAACTTGGCAGGAATGATCCTTGTATGGTCCTCTTTCGAAGTTGTTCAAAAAATTCCGGTCCGGCGCATATCTAGGTCACAGGAGCTAAAAATAGATTTTTTCAATGAAAACTTAAAACATCTTCTTGTCTAAAACCACATTGCCCTCAGCTTAGATATTTGGCACAAAGCATTGACTTCAGGTCTTCTATAGTGTGGAACTGCAATGGTTTGACAGAGAGTACATTGAAAGACACTGAATTTGTTTCGTTTATTACAAGTAAAGATATAATAATTTTGAGTGAATCATGGACTGATAAAGACCCTGCAATTGACTTGGAGGGATTCACATGTCATAATTTCTACCGCAAATTTAAACACAAAAGGGCTAAACGTAACAGTGGTGGTATTACTATTTATTTACGTAATTCGTGTAAACAGGGTATATCTGTGGTAAGAAACCACTTTGACACTATAATTTGGCTTAAATTAGACTGTAACTTCTTTAATTTTCAGAATGATGTGTATTTATGTGGGTTATACCTATGGTCAGATGAATCCCCAGCTGCAGGTTTAATTGATGCTGATTTGTTTCAACTGATTATGCAAGATATAACACATTTCAAGCTCAAGGGTCAGGTTTTGTTAACAGGTGACTGGAATTGTCGTACAGCAAAACGATCAGATTTTATTCTATGTGATAGAATTGTTAATAATTATGACGATGACTATTATTTACCAGAGCAGTACCTGGATAGGGCCTCTCTCGATAACACTTGTAATACCCGAGGGGTAAAATTGTTAGTCCTGTGTAAAGCGACAGGCTTGAGAATTGCTAACGGCAGATTGGGGCGTGACTTTGACCTGGGTGCATACATTTATTTTAGCTGTGGGTGTAGTAGCATTATAGACTATCTACTTTTAAAAGAGCACGATTTTCCTAACGTTAGCAGTTTTCAAGTATGTCCTTTCAATATATTTAGTGACCATGCTGCATTGCATTTTGTCATTAACGGTGTTAAACCATGCCAATTACCTGATAGCGATAATGTTGATAGAGACTCGCATATATCTTTTAAATGGAATGTTAATTATAAAGACGAATTTAGGCGTGGACTTATAGGGAATTTACCTGCCTTAAACAACATTATTTTAAATACAAGTTCGGTCGAGCATGACCAAATAGACCGTCTGATAAATGATTTTACCACGATTATTTGTGATACCGCAGAACCATTATTTAAACGTGAATGTCATAAGTCCAACTTTTTAAAACATAAATCTGACTCTGCATGGTTTGATAGATCGAACTTAAAAAGGCGTATAAAAATGCAATGCACCAATTTAATAGTTGCAAATCTACAACAAGCAGAATATCACTGTGTAACAAAAAACAGCAGTTTAAGTATACTGTTCGCAAAAAAGGCGTGCATACAAGATTAAACAGGCGGGGCGGAGATCAGCGAACTTAGAAAGCGTAAACCCCGTGATTGTTGGAGGCATTTTAAACAGAAGAATAAACAATCTGGATGTGATATCTCAGTTAAAGAATTCCACACATATTTTTCAGAGTTGTTCAGTGATATCAGAGCTACGAATATTGAGCATGTAGACAATTTTAATAGCAATAGTGATTTTAATATAAATGACCCAACATTTGATGAACTTAATATTCCCATTTCACAAGATGAGGTAATTTCCGCTATTAAACGTCTTAAAAGGAATAAGTCCCCATGTCCGAGTGATAATCTTCTTAATGAGTACTTTATAGAGTCAGCTGATATCTTAGGCGGTCATATAACTGATATTTTTAATAAAGTTTTTAATTCTGGATATTTTCCTGAGATATGAGCACAAGGTTTTATTGTACCTATATATAAAAAGGGCGACAAGAATTCACCTAACAATTACAGGGGTATTACGCTTCTGAGCAATCTCTGCAAGGTTTTCACGGGCATACTTACTACACGGGTTGAAAAATGGTTCAGCGATCACAATTTTCTATCAGATGCCCAATTTGGCTTCAGAAAAGGTTGTAGTACAGTGGGTGCTATATTTGTTTTACACAATCTAATTGAACACGTATTAACGCAAAACTTAAGATTACCATGTGCATTTGTCGACTTAAAAAAGGCGTTTGATTCTGTGTACCGCAATGCATTGTGGTTTAAACTATATAACATGGGTTAAGATAGTAAGCTTCTTATAATGTTCAAAGCTATGTACTCTGTGGTAAAATCGTGTGTTAAACACTGTAACTCTTACTCTGATTTCTTCAATATATCAGTCGGATTACGTCAGGGACTGAATAATTCCCCGGCTATGTTTGCCCTAATTTTAGAAGACTTAGAACTATTTTTACAGAATAATAACACTTCTGGGTTATCTTTTTATGATATTTGTATAATCATTCTTTTGTTTGCTGATTATATGGTTCTAATTGGCAATTCAGTCCAAGATTCACAGGATAGCTTGAATAAGCTGTATGAATACTGCCAATACTGGGGCCTGGAGGTGAATACAAGTAAAACGAAAGTTGTGGTTTTTCGCAAAAGAGGACCAGTAAAACAAGATGAACGTTGGTATTATAATAATGAGCCTTTAGAAATCGTAAACGATTTCAATTACCTAGGCGTGGTTTTTAATTACACGGGTTCATTTGTACTAAATAACCAGTATATTGTTGGTAAGGCTATTAAAGCGGTTAATACGTTATTGTGTAATATTTACAAATATGAAATTAGCCCTTCGATAGAATTACAATTATTTGATTCGTTTGTCGGCTCTATTTTAAACTATGCTAGTCCTGTCTGGGGATTTTCAAAGTCTAAAGATATCGAGCGTGTGCACCTAAGATACTGTAAGTCTATACTGGGCGTTTAACAAAGCACAAGTAATGCAGCTGTTTATGGTGAATTGGGAAGGTATCCCCTGTATATCAACAGATATGTTCAAATAATTAAATACTGGTGTAATTTGTTAAATACTGACAATATTATTTTTAAAAAATGTATACAATGATATTCGAAAAAGATGTAAAATGGGGGCAACTAATTGGGCTTCAAAAGTTAAAAATTTACTCAACCAATTTGGTTTTACCGACGTTTGGACTATCCAGAAAATATTGACTTTAAACGTTTTATACCAGTTTTTAAACTAAGGGTTATAGATTGTTTCAAGCAACAATGGCACACTGACTTACAAAACAATAATGTCTTAAGTCACTTGTATCTGTATATAAAAGAAGAGTTTGGTATTGAAGATTATCTGAACACTTTGAAATACAAATCATCAAGATTTGCATTGACACGATTACGTGTATCTGCACATAAATTACGCATCGAGTTTGGAAGATATGGACGAAATCGTTTGGAAAGACACGAAAGAATATGCCAGTTATGTGATAGCAATGATTTAGAAGATGAGTTTCATTTTGTTTTAAAGTGTTTAGCATATAATGATCTTCGTAGCAAATTAATAAAACGTCATTTCTACCAACGCCCAAGTATGCATGAATTTACTGAATTGCTTAAGACAAAAAGCAAAGTCGCACTGATAAATTTGTGTAAATATATAGTACAAGCCAATAATGTAAGAAAAGATTTACTCTCAGGTTTATAGATGAAGTGTTGTATGTTTGACGTCCTAACATATACGTTATATATATAACGTTTGCAAACGCTGCTTATCCAGACCTGGGGGCTTCCGGTGTAGCCACTTGATCTGGATCTACATCGTTTACAATAATTTGCGTAAAATCAGAGTCAGATCTTAAGACACATTTTTGATTTACTTTCGGCTGGTCTTAAGCCACCATATCCTATGCTATATGTTATGACTGTATTAATTGAAACGATTTTGTGTTGCGGAAGAATAACGCGAATTTACTAAAATATGCTTATATGGGAAAGGGTTAAGGAATGTGTGTTTGTATGTAACTGTATTGCCAAATTCACGAGTCAGAAACTATTTGTCACAACCTTGAATTTATTAATTGTTGTATTTATCCGCATTAATTACAATTGCATAGTTCATTCTCCTACACTGATTGTAAAACTTTGCAATAACTTTGTTAAAAAAATTATATCAGAAAAATACATAATTAAAGTACAAGTAGAATGCACAGTGCAGTGCATCCTACAGTGCTTTCTTTGTACTTTCCAAGTTATTTTTGTTAGAAGACCTATACTGTTTCCACATTGATCATGTATGTTTTGTATTGTATGATTGTATGTTATTTAACGAGGTACCTGAGTGTGTACAAGTTGAATAAAGTATGTTCTGTTCTGTTCTATCAAAATGTTCAAATTATGTCCCTTGGGTAAAAAATGAACCCGCCCCGGGGGTCCTAATTTTACAAAGAGTTATATAGTGAAATCTTCAAACATCTTTATCTCTGAAACTTATATGGCCAGATCTTTGATATGTGGCATGGTGACACTTCTATAAGCCCTTTATCAATATTTTTAATATGGTTTCGATACGTTGCATATCAAGGTCACAGGAGCTAAAAATAGATTTTTTCATTGAGAACTTAAAAAATCATCTTGTCTGAACCCACAGTACCTTAAGCTTAGATATTTGGCACAAAGCATCGTCTTTAGGTCCTCTATCAAGATTGTTCAAATAAGGTCCCTGGGGTAATAAATGACCCCGCCCGGGGGTCATAATTTTACAAAGTGTTACTTATTGAAATCTTCAAATATCTTTTTCTCTGAAACTAATCTGGCCAGAGCTTTGATATTTGACACGATGGTATTTCTATAAGCCCTTTACCAAAATTTTTAATGTGGTTTCGGTCCGTTGCATATCTAGGTCACAGAAGCTAAAAATAGATTTTTCAATGAAAACTTGAAAAATCTTCTTGTCTGAAACCCCAATACCCTGAGCTAAGATATTTGGCATAAAGCAGCATCTACAGGTCCTCTATCAAGGTTGTTCAAAATATGCTCCTTGGGTCAAAACTACCAAGGCCCTAGGGTCGCAGTTTTACATAGAGTTATACAGTGAACTATTCTTCTCTGAAACTATTATGGCAAGAGCTTTGATATTTAGCATTATGAAGTGACACTTTTAGATGTTCTTTACTAATATTGCTTACATGGTCTGGTATGTTGCATAGCTGGGTCACATTAGCTAAAAATAGATTTTTTTCAATGAAAAGTCTTCCTGTCTGAAACCATCCATGTACAAAAAAATTGGCAGAACCCTTAATTTTCAAGTTCAACAGCAAGATATTTGAAATTATGTCTGCGGGGTAAACCATGATACCACCCCAGGGATCATGTGACCCTTGTGTTGGTGTTTCTAGGTGAGCGATATTTAGGCCCGCATGCGCCTCTTGTTTCGGTTTGTTTTATGTTTTATTTTTAATTGTAATTGTTGTTGTTGTTGTTTTCTTTCGGGAGAGTGTTTGGTTTTGTTTTTGTATTATTATTTTTTTTAAGGCCTTTCGCTCACGGAAGTCGGTCTTGCGGGCGAGCGGATATGCGTCTTGACGACATAGACTTTTTTCGTACGTGCTTTTACTAGAAAATTTATATAAAGGAAATGTTGATACGATTGAGTATAATCCTTCATAGCGCAGTTAGTATAGTGGTTGACTAGCAATCCAAAGGTCATAGGTTCGAGACCCATCCGATCCAAATATTTTTTTAAGTGTCCGATTTATTGACTTGTCAATCCATAACGCAGTAATAAGGAGACATGTTATGTTTAGTCTTCGTTGATTAGAACTAGTGATGTTTACGGTCCAAGTATGTACGTTTTAGTTTAATGACTTACAAGTCAATTAAATCGGTATACATGTACACGATTTGATCGAACTATAAAGCCACACATTGAAGCTTATCAATACGCTAACCTTTTCAAGATCGATATTGTCCATTATAATTATGTTAAAACAATATAATAAACCTTGTATGCAAGTACATGAATCAATAATAATGCATTTTAATGACAAAGTTTTAATTCTAAGGTATGTAACTGTATCCAAACAACAAATATCCAACACTTTAATAAGAAAATATGTTATTACAACAAATCCTTACAGTAATATTTTCTAATTTTTTCAGACTGACTAGTTCATCAACCATATATTTGAATAAAATGAAAACAAATATACATTGAATGAGTCAGTTTTTTGTAATTCAATTTTTTAGCATTTTTCAAAATTTAAATAGCTGATAACATCTTTCTGAACACCTTTATTCAAAATGTTTTTAGCTTTTCTTGTAATGAATGTTGTGGACTACTTATTGGGCGAGAATTATAGTCATTAGCTTTATTCATTTTTAAGAAAAATCAAATCATCAAAAGTCTAGGTTTTTGTCAGAAAAAGAGACCTTAAAGACAAACCACACGATAAATGTTGCCTATATTTGCACACATTGTTTCTTAGGCTATTATCATTCTTCATGAAAAGTTTCATAACAATCGTATGGAAACTACGCGCACATGCGATGTACCTTAATGTATTCATTTTTTTTTCAAGGGATGGTTTTAATAACGGAAATGACAAGGTTGATTGCAAATAGTCATTTTGCGACGTCTTATCTGGGTCTACACAGTGTGTTAATGTCATAAATAAGAGGTTTATAATAAGTGAAATAAAGATTTAACCAAATAAATCCAGGATATGGCAAAATACGAACGCTAAGCTATTTATTTCCCGTTGACATTTTATATACATCTATTTCTAACCTAGGCTAACGAAATGCCTAATGATGCGAGATTCTCGCGGGATTTTGGCCAATTTGTCGCTGTGTAATTCATGCCTTCCCAGAATCCCCCACACATGAGCTGTCAGGTCCGATAAGATAACACCAATAAAGGGAGATAATTAACCAGAAGAATTCTGACATGACATATGTGAGACCTACCATCTGTCTGATATCCGGGTACTACCCATAACTTCTCGGCGCCATAAAACGAACACTTTGTATGAAACATACATGTACAGTCGAACTTCGATATCTCGAACTCGATTAAGTTGAACATACCCGTATTTTAAAATAAGTATGCTCGACTTAACCGAGCATGAAATAATGCAGTTCATGTGTCGAACTATCGGATAGTTCGAGTTAATCTAGTTCGAGATATCGAAGTTCGACTGAACATGTATTATACAGTAGAGATGTTATTCTTTTCCGTTTAAATACAAACGAAACGCAAATGAAGCGCGAATTCAAATCAATAAAATATAAAAACTACACTTTTAAAAGGGAAAAAATTATAACGATTAGTTTAAAGCAGAGTGGCAAACAGTTCGGTGCCAGATCAAACGCCGGGTTACCCGGCGTCTGATCTGGCAACAAACTGTTTGTGATGAACGTCGTATTGTTTAGCATAAATAGATCGTATAAACGCACGTATTTGAATGAATGAATGAATGAATGGTGTTTTACGGCCCATCGACACAAAAAGGTCATTTAGAGCCGAATAAATAATTACAATATCAAATTTAAAACAATATCAACTAATATATTACGTCAATGTCAGTCCCGATCAACGGGAAAGTAAACCAAATATTGACAACACATAATCAACATACAAAAATTATTTTTAAAAAATATAATTTATTCAAATTTTATAATATAAATTAATCTCTTTTAAAAATTCAAGTATTTTATAAATATCAACAAACTCAAACAGTTCCCGCAGGGAATCTGCCTGAAAGAACCTATTTCTAATTAAAGTTAAATCAGCACAATCAATAAGAATGTGCTGGATTGTATAAGGTTCAAAACAAAATAAACATTCTGGTTGAACCTCACGTTTTAAAAGATATGAATGTGTAATATAAGAATGTCCAATTCTTAGTCTAGCTAAAACTACCTCATCACGGCGAATCGACCGGCATGAGTTTAAACTTTCACCTAATACAGGTTTAATGGCATGGAGTTTGTTGTGAGTTTCCCCACTCCAAGACTCCTGCCAATTTCTTAAAATAAATTTAGTTATCTGTGGTTTAAAATCCGAATAAGGAAGATCCATATCAGATTCAGGCAATGACAGGGCAGACTTAGCTTCTAAGTCTGCCCTCTCATTGCCCTTAATTCCACAATGACTAGGTACCCAACAAAATTTTACATCTTTAGAATTAGACAGTTCATGATATTTTAAAACAATATTTTTAATAAGTACATTTTTAGTAGAACCTTTACGCAATGATTGTAATACAGAAAGAGAATCCGAAAATATTATATGTTTACTATATGAATCCTCAGCAATATAATCAAGAGCTAAATCAATAGCCTTGATCTCTGCTGAAAATATAGAGGCATTGTCAGGGAGCCGAAACTTTGTAACCGTATTGTCAGTCACAAAAGCAGCAGCGACCTTCTCGTCATCTTTCGAACCATCAGTATAAATTTGTTTAAAATCTTCAAATTTTGAAATGATTTCATTAAAAAAGGACTTGAATTCAAGCGAGTTTGTTTCAGACTTCTTATGCCAAGTTAGATCAAAAATGACATTTGGTCGTTTAATAGTCCAAGGTGGTATAGATTCGACTTTGGTCTCTTCAACCAAAGACAAATCTATACCACTACTTTCAAAAGAGTTTTTCATACGTATTCCAAAGGATGGAATAACCTTTTCTTTAGATTTAAATAAACGTTTATGTTTAGGTTTAAACACATTATTATATGTTGGATTTGAACGGTTTGAAGCTAACTTTGAAGTATATTGCATTGATAGTTTTTCACGACGAGAGTAAAGAGAAGGCTCATTGGCCTCGACATATAAACTTTTAGCAGGGGATGTCCGAAAGGCACCCAAAGCTAAACGTAAACCTTGATGATGTATTGGGTCAAGCATCCGCAAGTATGATTTCCTTGCAGAGCCATAAACACAACAACCATAATCAAGTTTGGATCTAACTAAACTTCTGTATAATCTAAGCATTACAGTACGATCTGCACCCCAGTCGGTATGTGCAAGAACGCGAAGTAATTTTAAAGTTTTCTGGCATTTTGCCTTTAAATATTTTATATGAGGGATAAAAGAAAGTTTCTTGTCAAAAATGACACCGAGAAATTTCGCCTGATCCACGACTGGAATGGGGCTACCATCCAGGTGCAATTCGGGATCAGGATGAAATTTTCTAAGTTGACAGAAATGCACACAATTTGTTTTTGATCTTGAAAATTTAAAACCATTCTCAGTAGCCCATTTTTGAATTTTATTAATGGACAGCTGAAGTTGACGTTCAACAGTATTAATGTTTTTGGAACGGTAACAAATTAAAAAGTCATCAACATACAATGAACAATCTGTGTCATTTGTTAAACATTTAACAATATTATTAATTTTTACATTAAACAGAGTTACTGATAAAATACTTCCTTGTGGAACACCCATTTCCTGCTTTTGCATATCAGAAAGGGTAGTTCCAACTCGGACTTGAAACTCCCTATCATTTAAAAAATTTTCAATAAAAATTGGAAGTCGACCTTTAAGGCCATTTTCATGCAGGTCTTTCATGATACCATACTTCCATGTTGTGTCATATGCTTTCTCAAGGTCAAAGAAGACAGCAACTAAGTGCTCCTTCTTGACGAAAGCTTCACGAATAAAAGATTCCAATCTAACTAAATGATCATTAGTACTTCTTTGGCTCCTGAATCCACTTTGATACTCCGTAATGAGATTGTTGGATTCAAGATACCAAACAAGTCTTGCATTAATCATGCGCTCTAAGGTTTTGCATACGCAACTCGTCAATGCTATAGGGCGATAACTATTTGGGTCTGTGTTATCCTTCCCAGGTTTTGGAACAGGGATGACTGTCGCCTGTTTCCAAAATCTGGGAAGTTTACCACTTGACCATATATGATTAAAAATATCTAAAAGTACATTCATACAATTTATAGGCAAGTGCTTTAAAAATTGATAATGAATATCATCAGGTCCAACAGCTGTATCGTGGGATTTATTAAGAGAATCATAGAGTTCTTTTTCAGTAAAAGGTAAATTGTAACTTTCGGTGTTACAAGATTTGAAATTAAGTTTTTCTTTTTCTTTAGACTTTTTGATATTTCTAAATTCAGGAGAAGACTTAGCTGATGAAGAATTTTTAGCAAAAGCATCAGCCAAGGAATTGGCAATATCTTTAACATCTGTTATTTTTTTATCATCAACATTTAAATGACCAAATGAAGATTTACCTTTACCGCTTATTTTACGTACCATATCCCATACCTTCTTTACTGATGAGCGAGAATTTAATTTAGATACATAATTCTTCCAAGACTGCGACTTTGCAGTCTTAAAAGTACGACGAGCTTTAGCCCTAAATACTCTAAAATGGTTTAAATTGTCCTCAGTAGGACTTACTCTAAACCTTCTAAGAGCCGACTTACGTTTACGAATAGCCTCCTTACAATCATCATTATACCAAGGTTTTGGAGGTTTCTTAGGGTTTGATGAGGACTTAGGAATGCATTCTTCTGCTATTGAATATAAAATAGAGGTGAACATTTCAATGGGGTCATCAATATCTTTAAAAATATCTGAATCTAATTTTTCTTTACACAGAATTTCAAATTTTTCCCAATTTGCCTTCTTGAGTTTCCAGCGAGGAACACATTCCTCGACTGGAGAAGCAATATTATTTAGAAATATTGGAAAGTGGTCACTACCACATTGGTCGTCACCAACTCTCCAATCATAATCCAAATAAACAGTAGGGTAAGAAATAGAAAGATCAATGCAAGTTAAAGACCCTGATGCCGGGTGAAGATAAGTTGGAGACTTATTGTTGAAGATGCACAAATCGTGCTCACCAACAAAATCCTCAACCAACTTACCCATAGCATTAGAATGATCAGAACCCCATAATGGGTTATGGCTATTAAAATCCCCTAACAATATAAAAGGTGAGGGCAATTGTTCAATCAGAGCGTCAAGATCTTTTTTATTAACTGTGGTCCTTGGCGGAATGTAAATTGAACAAAATGTAATAGCTTTGTGAAGGGTTACACTGACAGCAACAACTTGTAAATTAGATTTGATAGATAAATGACTATGAACAACAGAGTTGTTCACAATAATGGAAGAGCCGCCAGCAGCTTTTTCACCATCATTAAAAATATGATTATAAATAGAATAATTTCTAAAGTTGATTTGATCAGTGTCCTTCAAGAAAGTTTCTTGAAGACACATGATAGCAGGATCATGTTTATTCAATAACAGAAGAATTTCATTGTAATTTGCCTTAAGTCCTCTACAATTCCATTGTATAACGCAATTTTTCATTATTGATTAATGATTAAAGAGTAATTAAGATCATTTAGTTACAAGGAGGATATATAGGGACAATCTTTTTGTCCTTAGGTTTCTTTATGGGAGACCCTGAGGAAGGGGCGGTGGATGTATTAACATCCATCGACTCTTCCTCAAAGTTGCGACATTCAGACACCTTTGCAGGTAAATTTCGCCAGTCGCCAAGATCATCCGACCACGATGGTGGATGTACCCAGCCCGAATGTGAATCATCTGCATCTTCAACAGATTGAAGTGCAGAATATTTATTGTTTACAGCGATGGGAGTATCAGTGTCAGCTCCCGATCGCTGTACTTTTGATTGAGTAGATTTGGAGTTCTTTTTAGGGGATTTTGTATTGACTTTGTTTTCCTGTGTACTATTAGACTTCGGTTTGGTTTTAGTATGTTTCCCATCCTTCTTTTGTGACGGAAGAGAAGATGTTGAGGGCTTCGGTGGTAGAGTAGGTTTTGAAGATGGAAGATTTGGAGAAGGGTTAGAAGAAGATGAAGGATTAGAAGAGGAAGGTTTAGAAGAGTTATCTGAAAGGGTTTTAAGGACATCTTTGATTTTTGTTGCCTTTTCAGGAAAGATGGAACACAGTTGCTGAACCAAGAGCTTGCAAGTAGCACACTCCTGGACAGGGGTTGGTCCAGACACAACAGCAGAGGTTGGTCCAGACACAACAGTAGAGGCTGGTCTAGACACAGCAGCATAGGATGGAGCAGATGGGCCACCAGGTGTCCTGGATTCAACCTGTCTCCGGGCCTCGATGAAGGTTAAGTTCTGATGAACTTTAACCGCCTGAATCTCTTTCTCCTGCTTCCACTTTGGACACTCCTTGGAGTATGCAAAGTGATCCCCTTTGCAGTTAGGACACTGCAAAGAGTTTTCACAGGAGGAAAGATCGTGCCCGGATTGGCCACATCTACCACAAACTATTCCCTTAGTACATTGGTCTTTGTGATGACCAAACCTTTGACATGTAAAACACCGCAGTGGGTTAGGTACAAAAGGTTCAACTTTATAAACTGACAGAGCAGCTTTAACAGATTTTGGAAGAGTCGGAACATTAAACTTTAAAATAAAAGTATTTGTCTTTTTCTTTATACCATCTCTGGTAACAAGAACACGAGTGACATCAGTTACATGTTGACCCCTCAAATCCTCGAGCATTTCCTCCTCAGAAGCGTTACGCAAGTCATAACTGCGAACAACTCCCTTGGAGAAATTCAAGGAATTGTGGGGTGAAACATCAATTGGTATGTTGCCGAGCATCTTACATTTCAGAAGGTTAGAAGATTGTTGTGGTCTAGCACATTCAACCAAAACCTTGCCAGATCGCAAGATTTTGGCATCTTTTGCCTGACCAATTAAACCCTTAAGTGCTTTAGAAACAAGAAAAGGAGAAACTTTGTCAAAGGTTTGGTCAGGTTTCTTGCTAGAGATAACAAGAAACCTTGCCCAGGTGTCTGGAATTGTGTCAGAGTCAGACTCTGAATCTTCTTGACGAAGTCTTTTGATACGATTTGCTTCCGAAGAAGCAGAGCGAGAAGTTTTAGCTCCATCCATGGCAAAACCGCGGAATATTCATCACCCTTGCTCCCCACCCACCACGGAGTCCAACATGGGGGTGTCTTCGGGATAGCTCCAGCGAAGAACACCAGGGATACAAGGGTGATATACTCAGATAAAAAAGCAAAGTCAAGCCAACGCCGTACCTCCGATACACTATCGCTAATAGGATATCTTCTGGCCAATAGGCTAATCAATGCAAGAATCGTTGGTCAACCATACACCAATTCACCCGATTAGCCCTAAACCACCGCCTACAAGAACACTTCAGAACAGAAAGAGATTATTAGTAAAACTAATGAAATAGATTAATAAGTCATTAGCAAGAGTAATGATAGATTGTATATCAAATGTGAAGTGTCCTTTGGCAAGACATGGTAAGCCGATTGATCAGACCGGGCTATGTCTGACCGCTCTTCTACACCCAGATTCAAGGCCAAAGCAGTGTGTTGCATCAGTGATCTCGCTCAGAGATCCCATCTGCTCAACTACCAGGATCCCATCATCCAGGGTGCTTCGAGTCGCAACCCACGGCAAACAGGTTGCTCCTTTTCGGGGGGATCTTACCCCTCTGCAGGAGATTCAGCTGGTGTATTCTATCCCCCACCAGCAGGGGCTGCACGTATTTGAAACGATTGACGTCTTCTCCGCTGTAACAGATACACAGCTGATCTGGTTCTATACTGTTTACTCAAGACAAGTGTACATGTTCTCTTCTCAAGTACCCTGCTAAGGAAACATATAATTTATGCGCTGCTAGGATTGATTCAAAGGGTTTATTGAATGTTGTCTATTGAATGTTAACTATTTGTACAATATAATAAATGGCCTCAAGTGAGTTAAACATTTGTGTTGTTTCACAATTTATTTTCAAAAGCGAGGTAATGGAAATTGTACAGCAGACAGCTGTTATATACTACAGTATGCAAAGTTTATTTAGTTATAGTTTGTTTCAAGAAACTCTCCATGAATGAAGTTTGATAATAGAACAATGGTTTAATATGAGGATCTCCTACCAGTAGCTAGGATATGGATTAAACTATTGTTTTGCATTTCTGTACATTATAGTTTTTTAGTCAGTGTTATGCTATATCCTTGAATTTGTATTTTTTACTTTTCAATCCAAGATATTACAATTCTTTGAAAACCCCCAATTTCATACAATGTTGCACACCTATCTACAGCATAACTTCCACCACCCATTCCGCTGAATATCATTTTTAAAGATATTTCTTGTTCATGCTGGGTATTTGTTTCGTCTGCAACGATAGACTGTTTACACCAGACAAATGTACTCTTCACAAGTACTCTGCTGAGAACGCATATATGCGCTGATAGGGTTCAAATGGTTTAATGAATGCTGTCCACAAAGGCAGACACTAAAGCACCAGAGTCTGCACTGTTTGCTATTTCCTATTAATCTGTTGCTGATTTTTCTCCAGTAGTACTGCATTCAGTCAAAATAATAAACACGGGGTCGACCTATTTTTCTCAAAAACAATGCAATTGAGAGATTTGATCTGTTATGATTTTACGTCGCTTTCAATAGTATTTCAATCATATCGCGACGTTCAGCTAACTACTCGTGGAGGAAGACCCCAGAAGTCTTTTTATGCACTGTTTCATGCCCAAAATCGGCAACTGGGTAGCACCACCGACCTTCCGCATGCCAAGCTAGAAGGCATCCCCACATGAAAAATCCGTGCGATTGAGAGAGAAAGCGTTATCTCAACCCCTTTACACGAAACTAACTTTTTGAATGCTGGGTATATTTTCGTCTGCAACAATTGTCTTCTGCTATTGTTCTAAAAATAGAATTTCTAAATTTCTTTTCAAAACAGGAGCAGAGTGTCAAACAGTTTGGATCCTGATGAGACGCCGCGTTACGCGGCGTCTCATCTAGATCCGAACTGTTTGCAAAAGTAATCACTGTGGGGACATACCCGCCGCTCGCATGCAAAGAGCTAGACAAAAAGCGCGGACGTTCTCACAGTTGGACATTTGTTGGGTATTTTTTTTGTTTAAAAATACCCAACAGTACACTAAAATACCCAACAATAACAATAGGGCAATCACGGAATGAATGGAATCTATTGTTCTCCCTACCAAACAAAGGACCTTTCGTGCGCTCGATGCACTTAAATGTTAAAATTGACTTTAGGCTAGTCCATGAACCCTCTACCCCATAACCAGTTTAGATAGCTTTGAAGACAGGTGAAAAATAAAGCAGGTTAATTTGAAGCAGAGTATGCCTTAAAGTGTATTCTGTATTCTGGTTTACTTTCAATCTGCTTTAAGCTACGCTGTGTTATATACAGTAAAACTTTTTTATAACGAACTCTGATACAGCGAATTTCGGCTTATAGCGAATTTATTTTCGTTCCCCGGCCGAGCTCTGCATTAATTCTATGTTGACTAACATGTTTAGTACGAATTCGGTTATAGCGAATTCTCGTTTATGGCGAACTGATTTTCAAGTACCTTTGTTCACAAAACAGTGTAAAATACCTTCGTTAAAGCGAAGTCTCATCTTGGAATCCAATATGGCGGCCAAGCTAGCATTCTAAAATATAGCAGAGAGTGATTTTCATTTTAAAACTACGCAATCAGACAAGATATTACACTTTTTTGATGTGGAGAGATGGTTTTTGACTTTCTGTAGATAATGATAGCTCCTAATCGTTTTTTCTGCAAGTAACTTGATGGAAAATTTTGCAAAAGTGTCTACGCGAAACAGGTTCTTTGTGTTAGGTGGTGACAAAATGGCGGCAAGTGCAGATCCAAGTGAAATAATGGCAGACCAAGACAATTTCCAGACGTTTTTAGACAGTTCTGTGGATGGAAAATTAGTAGCAATATTTAAAGAGCTTACATTTATGCGCAAGGAGCAGATAGACTGTAGTAGAGGTATGCTTTCAGTTCAAAACTCGGTGTCCCAAGTGTCTGAGAAGTTGGCCCAGGTGGTAAATGTTACTAATCAACAGAGTGACTTTTTGAAACACATTGCTTACAAATCAATCGATGTTGAAGCTAGGTCAAGACGAAATAACTTGATTTTTAGGGGTATGATAGAGAACAGGGATGAACATTGTGCAGATATGATCCGAGATTTTCTTGAAAACAAACTTGACCTAGATCCCAGAGACATATACATAGCCAGAGCACATAGATTAGGACAACGCAAGTTCGGCCAACAGTTTAGCAAACGCCCTATCATAGTTAACTTTAGGGACTATGGCATTGTTGAAGAGATCATGAGAAGAGTGACCATGCTGAGATCTACTCCTTTTAGCATTGATCTAGATTTTCCCCGTGAAATAGTTGAAGCACGCAAACGACTGTGGCCCAAATTTAAAGAAATGCGTACAACTGACCCTAGATCCACGCCAAAAATTGTGTATCCTGCAAAACTGATCGCAAATGGAAGAGTAGTACATGACGAATTTCCAGATTGGTCAATGGTGATGAGTAAGAGCAGAACTGTAGCCATTGATCATATAAAGTTAGCAATGCCAAAGGATTTTTAAAAAAAATAATTTCTGGGATATTTTGTGCTTAATGGGTAGATCTTGACCTAAACATGCATAAAAGAAACAAAAAATAATGTTAAAGTACAACATTTGAAAAAAAAAATGAAAAAAAGAAATGACCCAATCTGTGCCTCAGAATTAATTTTTTTCATTTCTCTTCAAAAAGCAACCCAAGTCTGCAATACAGTAATTAATGTGTTTTTTAACAATTTAGATATTGATATACCCCAACTAGGTATTGGGGACTATATAGGAATCTTTTTTTTTTCATTCTGCTTATCCATCGCACCCGTCCGGCTATCTGTTCGGCCATCCGTCCATCCCAAAATTGTCCCGAGCATAATTTTTTCAAAATTTCTTTAATATGTCACGTAAGATGACACAACCTGGTGGTGTGGATATATATTGGGATAACTAAATGTTGTGTAACAGTTTCCCGGCAAATTTGACATTGACTTTGACCTCTGAACTTGATTATTGAAAAATCTTGTTAAAAGAATAATAGCTCATATACCATATCTTCCATGATGACAAAACCTAGTGGGTCCATACATCTTAAGATGGTGACGTGTTATATGGCACTTTCAGGCCCTCTTGACCTTGACCTCTGACCTTAATTATTGAAAAATCATGTTAGAACCATACCTCATATACCATATCTTCTATGATGACAAAATCGTGTGTGTGCATACATCTTAGTATGGTGACGTGTAACAGGCCACTTTCAGGCCCTCTTGACCTCTGACCATGATTATTGAAAAATCTGGTTCAAAGGTTAAGCATACATCATATAGCATATCTTCTATAATGACCAAACCTAGTGAGTGCATACCTCTTAAGATGGTGGAGTTACACATAACACTTTCAAGTATGATTGACCTTGACCTCTGACCTTGATTAGCGAAAAATCCTGTTAAAAAAAACGATAACTCATATACCATATCGTTTAGACTGACAAAACCTAGTGTGTGCACACATCTTAAGATTGTGGCGTATCACATACCACTCTCAGGCCCTTTTGACCTTGACCTCTGACAATGATTAACGAAATATCTTGTTAAAAGCATAACTCATATACCATATCTTCTATGTTGACCAAACCTAGTGTGTTCATCTTAAGATGGTGGCGTGTCACATTCCACTTTCAATATCAACTTTTTGTTTCATCAAATTCCGTCAAATAAGTTGAAATAACGCCACAGTATGTGCATTATAATGAAAATGTGCATCAAAAAGTTTTATGTCATTTGGGACGTCCTCATTCCTTAGCAGCGGGCCAACATGTATGTAGGTGTGATCTGTTAGGTGTTCAAAGTAAAAGGCCTATGCGACTGGAACTTGCACCAAATATTATGAATCATCTTTAAATGAAATATTTTCAGTTTTATATAATTTACATAGAATGCAAAATTAAAAGAAACTTTACCTGTTTAATTTTGGCCAATGAAATCACTCCGTTCATTCGACCCATTCCGGTATTCAAAATGGCATTTAAAATGAAATAAGTCTTTCACTTGTCAATTTCGTGCCAAATTACATGTACATATATATTTCATATAGCTGATAGCGAAGAGGGTCATGTTTTGACATAAACGTGTTTGCTCTAATGAATCAATGTGAAAATTCCACCCGTAAAGACCGTTAAATGTGCAAACCGACAAGATTTCCCCTTATTTTGGCAAAGAAAAAACTGGACGTCCCAAACAACATAAAACTTTTTGATGCACTTTTTTCGTCATAATTCATGTACTGTGGTGTTATTTGACGGAATTTGATTAAATAAAAACTAGATAATTTCTCAAGCACCAGTTTAAAAGTCGATGGTTAAGACTACCTGTCGAATTGCGTTGTATATCTTGTATCTATAGAGGTAGATCTATAGTACAATTTTTTATTTATATTTTTGGTAATAGATCCATATGTATGGGTCAAGTACCTGTGGTTGTACAGTATAACCTCTGTCGATCGACACCTCTCTTGACCGGAAACATCTGTTATCCGACGCTGCTGTTTGGTCCCGGCAATTTCCCTATATATTTTATGTAACCTAACTCTCTATTGATCGGATCCTCTGTTAACCGTTATCCGACATACCTTGACGGACCAAAAAAGGCAAATTAGCGGTTTTTCACACCCCGTTATCCGACGGTATGCTGACCTTTGACCATTGACCTACTAAACACGCGCAGGTGATAATGACACATATTGCTCGGATGACCGTATAAGACAAAATGTATTGTTTAAACAATGAGTAAATAATAGTGTGAGGGTTAATAAGATAACTTCAGCCAACACGTGTAAGCAACCCATTCAGGGTCACAGTGCCGAAAAGACCAACTCATCCACCCTTTCCAACCAAAGCTAACAATTATTTCGTGTTCAAATTGGACAGGTATCTGCCAATCGTCCTCACCGTCAAGTTGTCAACATTAGAAGTACGAAATATATATCTGATGCACCTTGCGCATAGGTCGAGTCTATAGTAATAATCGCAGGCGTAAAATCTATGCTCAAGTTATATTGAGAGAAAATAAAAACATTCCCGCGTTTTTAATTTCCCGCTAGTTCGACATAACGAGAGAAGACTGTACTTGTATATAAAATATAAATACGAGTGTGCCGGTGTTTTAGTCGATCCCTTAATATCTACATGTATGCGTGTTTAACTTAATATACACGTTTATGCCTACTGCAGAAAGAACAATGGAAAAACCGTGTAGAACCGGAGCCGGGGACTCCTATTTTAAACTGGAAAAACCTGACAAGGATATGCTGCAGTCATGCAAGCATATTTAATAAGTCAATCGGCATCGAGAAATTCGACTCGCAGCGACAATCTTTTGGTGTGTAAACTTGTGAACTTAGACCTAATTCCGTTAACCGACTACCTCTCTTAACCGACTTACAAACATGGAACCATGGGGTGTCGGATAACGGAGGTTATACTGTATACACCTTGTTGTATCTATAGTAGAAGTATAGTAAAATAAAATAATATATATTTTTTTGGTAATAGATCTATTTGTAGGTGTCAAGTACCTGTGGTATACCTTTTATCTATAGTAGATGTATAGTAAAAAAAAATTATTTTTATTATTTTTGGTAATAGATCTATTTCATTTGTATGTGTCAAGTACCTGTGGTATATCTTTTATCTAAAGTAGATGTAGATCTATAGTAAAAAAATTATTTTTATTATTTTTGGTAATAGATCTATTTCATTTGTATGTGTCAAGTACCTGTGGTATATCTTTTATCTATAGTAGATGTAGATCTATAGTAAAACATTTTTTTTTTTTTTTTGGTAATAGATCTATTTGTATGTGTCAAGTACCTGTGGTATACCTTGTATCTATAGTAGATGTAGAGTACCGCCATTGACCCGTTTACCGTGGACATCCTATTACCGGTGACTTCCGAGTATTCCGCATAGCGCCGATACGCGCATGTGTAAAATCGTAACTTCCGTTTATCTTTCGGCTGCTGCTCAAGACTAATGTGTATAAAGCAAAAAAAACTTTCCTAAAGGGAAAGTGTGCATTTTTTTTATTAATTACGCAAGATAAATCATTTTCTCCCCATATAAAACCATTTAACCTATTTGTATAATGTGACATATTCCATTGCCCCCACTGTGAAAAAATGTGACGGAAAATATCACAACTTTTCAGTTAAAAATTATGTTAACAGATAGCCTTTCTTAATAATGTTTGATACACAGGTACTTGACACATACTTTATTATCTATGAACCCCCTCCCCCCTTACTATACTTCTATTATAGATACAAGGTAAACAGCGCAATTCGACACCTAGTCTTTACTATCCACTTAAACTGATGCTAAAATAGACTCGATCGCCGATATTCTCTTGTGGTATCCTCGGGAAAGGATTAATTTATCAATATCTACTTTTTATTTCATCAAATTCCGTCAAATAACGCCACAGTACGTGAATTATAACGAAAATAAGCATAAAAAAGTTTTCTGTCGTTCTCTTGGTACAGAATTTATTGCCCAAAATAAGGGGTAATCTAGTCGGTTTGCACATTTAACGGCCTTTACGGCTGGAACGTTCACCTAATTTCATTAGAGCAAACGCGTTTGTGTCGGAACATGACCCTCTTCACTATCAGCTATATGAAATATACATGTAATTTGGCATGAAATTGACAAGTGAAAGACTCATTTCATTGTGAATGCCATTTTGAATACCGGAATGAATTGAATGAACGGAGCGATCTCATTGGTCAAAATTAAACAGGTAAAGTTTCTTTTAATTTTGCATTCTATGTAAATTATATAAAACTGATAATATTTCATTTAAAGATGATTTATAATATTTGGTGAAAGTTCCAGTGGCATAGGCCGTTTATTGTGGACAAATAACAGATCACCCCTACATGTACATTCGTTGCTATGTACCAAGAGAACGACAGAAAACTTTTTTATGCTTATTTTCGTTATAATTCACATACTGTGGCGTTATTTGACGGAATTTGATGAAATAAAAAGTAGATATTGATAAATTAATCATTTCCCGAGGGTACCAAAAGAGAATATCGGCGATCGAGTCTATTTTAGCATCAGCTTAAGTCGATAGTAAAGACTAGGTGTTGAATTGCGCTGTTTACCTTGTATCTATAATAGAAGTACAATAAAAAAAAAAAAAAAAAAAAAGTTTTTTAAAAAGGGGGGGGGGGGGGAGGTTAATAGATAATAAAGTATGTGTCAAGTACCTGTGGTTTGATAGAAGTTCAAGCCGATACCTGAAAATTATTCCGGGTGTCATTTTACCTCATCACCGATAATAGGACGAGTAACCAAAACAAACATGGCGGCGCACTCGCTACAGTTGACTATGATTATTTATGTCAAATTATGGGTGTATTTATATATTAAAGCTGAAAATCATAAAGAAATGTTTACTTTATATGTTTAATATATTTTTTAGTTAAAAACCTTATTAATTGATGAGAAATAGTCAGACGAATCCTTAGATCACCGGTAATTGGGTGAACCAGGATATATAGTAAAACAAAAATTTTTTTTTTTTTTTTTTTTTTGGTAATAGGTCTAGATATGTGTCAAGTACCTGTGGGTGCGGCCATTTTGGGAGATAATTTGGGAGACAAATTATTTCCCTTGGCTGTCGAACCCCTGCATACTTGAAACAGAATTGGAGTATGTTCACGGTCGATATCTTACTTTTTTTTGGTTGTGACATGCAAAGAAATGTTTAATTTAATATAAAATGCTATTTAAATAATCCCCAAATGTCTAATTTAAGACGCGCTTACATTTTTTATTTTTCACGTCTGTTTTTCAACAAGGAATCTTTCGAATGGCCCCGTGCTAAAGGTATGTCCGGTTATTTAAATCATTCGGAATGCTATTTCCGGTGTTGAGATCCCGATCACGCTATGGATAAAGGGTGTTTAAGCGACCACAAAAATACACGTATTGTCGGGTTGGGAGCCATTGCTATATACATATTCATGAGATACCCCGAGGCCCCGCCCACTACCGGCCTTTGGCATTGCTAATAAAGTACAGATCTGTACCACCATCAAACGTTCAATCAAATCAAGGATATGAAGAGCAAACGCGTGAAACAGGCAATCAAAGTTCAGCCATGGAATTTTCCAGTCCGATCCCGGGGGCAGGAACCAGAAATAATGCAAACAGTGAATTCAGTATTCAAAATATACTTACCCCGTGTGAAGATGTAATACCTCCATCCCAAGTATCCTTGTTTGGTGAGATAAACTCAATTAATAAACAATCGCGAGCCAATACTGGTATCCTTGACAATGAACTCCAATCCACAAATCCGTCAATTACTCCCAAATTACCACACAGCGAGGTATCAGTGTCAAAAGTGCAGTCCTCTATTTACATTCCATCTATCTCGGCCAACATTTCGTTACACAATTCAAGTGCACTTACACAAAATACAAGTACACAGTCGCAGGAAAACCAATCTGTCCGTCCAGAAGTGAGTGTTTCTCGTGCATCACGCTCCATGACAAGAAGTAAACGTCGTGCTTCCTCGAGTACACCGTACAGGCGAGACGAAAGTGACTCTCGCAGTAGACGTGGTATAAATAGAAACCCGGTTTCCCCGCAATCTAAAAATAGTACGTCAGGTGACAATACCGATACACCCAGGCCGGAAGGGTAGAATAGACAGGAGAAGGCACACTTGAGATGTTGTCTGCTGAATATACAATGTCTTTTCAGTAAAAGAACAAACAAAATCAAAAGTGCAGAATTTCAAACTATTTTGAATAATAATGATAGTGTGTGTTTGACTGAAACGTGGACTGACGAGTTTTCTGACCTTTCTATAGACGGTTTCAATTTTTATGTTCTAAACAGATTGCAGATAAACCCTAAAGCAAAAAGAAACTCTGGTGGCATTTTGTTATACGTAAGAAGTGAATTTGTTTCAGATGATATGTTGATATTTAAAAGTGAAGATGACATTTTGTGTTTGAAATTTTCAGCTAACAAAATCGGACTAGATAAAGACTTGTATGTTTATCTTTGTTATGTACTTCCTAATAATAGCAGTCGACAGTCAATGGTTGAGTGTAATATTTTTGACAGGTTAACCGAATCTATTGCCAGTATTGAGAGTAAGTGCGTAGAGGGGTGTTATTTTCTTTGCTGTGGCGATTTTAATAGTAGAACTAATACAGAGCCAGATTATATTGTAGGCGATAACTTTCAGCATTCATCGGTATTACCTGATGACTACATTGCAGATACTGAATTAAAGCGTTTCTCACAGGACAAGGCTAATTTGAATAAAAATGGCAATTATTTACTTGATATGTGTAAGCAGACAGGCTTGAGGATTATGAATGGCAGGTTAGGAGAAGATAATGGGATCGGTAAATTTACATGCGTAACAAGTCGAGGCTCTAGCGTTGTCGATTATGTTCTATGTACTCCTGCGTTGATTAATTTTGTGGAAACGTTTGAAATTGGTGAACCAAATATTATTTCGGATCAATGTTTGATTAGTTGGTCATTTTTATTTTCTCCAAGCAGTAGTAGTAACGATATTAGCTCGATCTCGACTAGTCACGAATCTGTAATTTATAGATATATCTGGAATAAACAGGAAAAAGAAAGTTATATCAATAAATTGACATCGACAAATTATTTACAGCTTTTAAACGAACAAATAAACTCATGTAATAATGATGAGGATATAGATGTTTGTATACAGGAATTTAGCAATATTTTGTATGATGCAGCAGATAGTATGTTACGTAAAAATAAACCTGTACCCACTGACCAAAAATGTGAATTTTCGAAAACAGAACCATGGTTTGATGAATTTTGTTATGAAAAGAAATCTAATTTTTATTACATGTTAAATAAATACAGAGATTGTAAAAATGATGAAAATAGAATGTGCATGGTTAAAGCTAGGAATGAGTATAAAACTGAACTTAGGAAAGCGAGATATCGTTATGATAAACTTAGGACTGACAAGCTTGTAAACGCAAAATACAAACATGCTAAATTATATTGGAAGTTGTTAAAAGACACTGTTACCGGTAGATCGTCTAGTTCTATTTCTATGAACGATTTTGAGAGGTATTTTAGAGCAGTGAATAGTCCAGATGATCCCTTTTTCATACCGGATGATGATATATTATATTTTAATGAAAGATTTGTTCAAGATGAGGTTCATGTTATGTTTGAAGAGTTAAATGTCGAAATATCTGAAATTGAGATTTTAAATGCAGTTAATCAGTTGAAGACAAATAGATCAGCAGGCCCAGACTTGCTTATTAATGAATTTTTTGTACATGGAAAAGAATGTATCTTGCCTACACTTTTTAAGTTATTTAATAGGATTTTTAATAGTGGTTATTTTCCTTCCTCATGGTCTGAGGGTTATGTTATTCCTTTGCACAAGAAAGGTAGTTTAAATGATGTTCAAAATTTTAGGGGAATTACACTACTAAGTACACTAGGGAAACTGTTTACAAAAAATTTGAATAATAGGTTAACTAGCTGGGCTGAGGAGTACAACGTTTACATTGAAGCGCAGGCGGGATTTAGGGCAGCAATGGGAACAACGGATAATATTTTTGTGCTACATAATTTGATAAATCATGTGATAAATAAGGGAAATAAACTTTACTGTGCTTTCATTGATTTTACCAAAGCGTTTGATTACATTGTTAGGGAAAATATGTGGTATAAACTGATTAATTTGGGAGTAGGTGGGAAAATGCTCAACATCATTAAATCTATATACGGCTGTGTAAAAACAAGAGTCAAATACTTCGATGAACTAAGTGATGCCTATGAATGTATTTTAGGTGTACGTCAAGGAGAATGTTTATCTCCGTTTCTTTTCTGCATGTTTATAAATGATTTAGAAGCTACATTTTTAAGCGAAGGGTTTGAAGGTATTGATACAGGATTTGTTAAGATATTGATGCTTTTATACGCCGATGATATTGTTTTGTTTGCAAATACTGCAGAAGAATTACAAAAGTCTTTAGATATCTTAATAGATTATTGTAATCGATGGAAGTTAAAGGTAAATGTTAATAAATCAAAAATTATGATTTTCAGAAAAGGTGGTTCATTGCCTAGAAATTTAGTTTTCAATTATAATGGTGAGCATATAGAAATTGTAAGTAAATTTACTTATCTTGGAATTGTTTTTACTAGTGGGGGTTCATTTGCAGAAGCACATGGGACTCTCGCAGGTCAAGCGTTAAAATCTATATTTAAATTAAACAAATATTTATATAAATTTACATTTGTATCTGTTAAACACAGCCTAGAATTATTCGATAAACTGGTTCAACCCGTCCTAGAATTTAGTAGTCAGGTGTGGGGATTTGCTAAAGCAAATAATATAGAACAGTACATACGCAGTATTGTAAGAAAATACTAAATGTAAAAAGAAGTACACAAAATGATTTTATTTATGGAGAGCTTGGTCGTTGCTCATGTCTTACTAAAAGATATTATAATATCATAAAATATTGGCTAAAAGTTTTGAGTTTAAACAATGTAAAATATGTAAGAATTACCTACGATATGTTGCTCAGGGACATCGAAACTTATTTGAATAGAGTCAATTGGGTCTCACTTCTAAAATCTTTATTATGTTCTCTAGGTTTTTATGAGCCATGGTTAGCACAGGGTGTGGGAAAAGCAAAATTATTTTTATGCATAGGGAAACAGAGGCTTACCGATCAGTTCATACAAAATTGGAATAGTCGATTAGAAAACTCATCTCGGGCATTATTTTACAAGAATATATCGAATTTTAGATATCAACCCTATTTACAGTATTTTAGTTCCTCAAAATATCCTAGTTCGATAACAAGATTCAGAGTTTCGTCACATCGGCTAATGATAGAAGCTGGCCGTTGGAATAAGCCCAATGCATTACCTATAAATGAAAGAAAATGTCAACTTTGTAATGTACTTGAAGATGAGTATCATTTTGTTATAGAATGTACGCTATACAAAGATCTTAGAAGTAGGTATATCGATCAATATTACTGGTGCAGACCAAATATGTTTAAATTTAGTGAATTGGTCAATTCTGAAAGTGAAATTATTATAAAGAAACTTGGCTATTTCCTTCAAAAGGCCTTTTTAAAACGAAATGATACACTGTTTAATAGATAAATTACTGGAAATGTTATAACGGCCCGTGCTTATATCATTTCATAGTACTTGTATATTTTTATTGTGGAATCAGACATGTCAGTCGTTGAATAGCGTCGCACTCTTGTATTGATATTATTATTTTGATTAATAGAAAGATAGAAGAGTATTTGTGTAGTTTGGATGAACGGCAATATGATAGTGTATTGATTTTCATACAAACTACCCAAATGCATATCTATGCATACCTATCTGAGCTAATTATATTAGCTATACAGACCAGTCATTGAATAGTGTCATGCTTAGTAATTGTGTTTATATTATCACAAAGATAATAAGTGTCACGATCCACTGTTCTTTCTTGTTGTTTCGTTTCGAACAAGACTGATAGTAGTGGACAACTTTTGACAGTATGTTTTTGATATGGTAAAGTGTCGGTTTAGTACACTACATATTTGATTGGATCCACTGTTCTTTCTTGTTGTTTCGTTTCGAACAAGACTGATAAAAGTGAAATACTCATGCCAATATGTTTCTTTTATACACAGCATGGTGCTATAATTATTTTCCCCCATGTGGGCATCATATTGTCGACACAGCCTGTGTACTATTATCATTATATTTTCGACACTATTTTGACACTTATTTCGCCGTAATGCAGTTAGCTTCGAAACTGTCGTCAGCAAAGTTTGTCAATTAAGAATTTTATTAACTTTAAAAATAATGGTACAAAAAGATGGGTATCAAACAGTTTTGATGCAGACCAGAAACCGCGTAACGCGGCGTCTTGTCTGGATCTAAACAGTTTGAATAAACAGTTTAGGAACGACCAGCAGGCAAAGGTTAACTACACGAGCATGAACAATATCCTGAATCTTATATTCAGTCTTATTTTCATGAGAACGATTTGAATATATATTGTCGTTTAGACAACCCGATTTCTAGATCATTTGCTAAAGTTGCTGAGACTAAAACATTTGAAAATTTTATTAGTAGCTGGCTACATAGAATTAATAGTTATGTTGGAATATCTGGCCGTGGTCGAAATAAGTTGAGATTGTACAATTGTTTTAAATCCAACTTTTCTACAGAACAATATTGTAAAATGATACTCCCGCCCTCGCATCGGTCTGCTTTTTGTAAATTCAGATTAGGTGTTGCTCCAATTCGAATTGAAACTGGTCGATATGAGGGTCTAAGTGAAGAAAGTAGAGTTTGTCCATTTTGTACTAACAATACTGTAGAAAATGAAATACATGTCATTTTGAACTGTGATAGTTACAGTGATTTTAGGGAAGAGTTGTTCACAAAAGCACGTACTTTTAATCCTGGTTTCTTAGAACTAGATGATTTTAATAAATATGTATTTCTGTTTTCCAACACTAACATGATAAGGGATTGTGCCAAAACCTGCTTTTACATTTTACAGCGACGACAAGTTTTAATATGTAAATAATCTTATCAGATGATAATCATTTAATTTTGATCTTTAAGTTTTCTTAACAGATGTAAATTTTGCACACCGAAATACTTTATCTTGCTTTTGTTGACTATTCTTAGTTATTCTTTATTACTTTATTTTTGTTCAACAATCAATTTATGTGTGTAGTACTGTGATGTTATAATTATCTGTGTTATATATGACATATAAATAAGTCATTTATACCATCTCTTATAATTCCTTAATGGAATGGCTTTGCGCTATTTTAAAGATTTTATTGTATATGTTTCTGTATGTATTGAATGTGCATTGATGAGATGTAAATAAAGATTCTATCTATCTATCTATATCTGGGCAAATTAGATTAATAGCAATACAATTTTGTATTGTTCTTCATCTAAATTGGCCCAGACATACAGTTACCTGTTTAAATAATTAGTCAAACAGTTTTGATGTAGACCAGAAACTGCGAACGCGGCGTCTTGTCTGGATCTAAAGAGTTGTATAAACAGTAAAGGCGTGATCAGCAGGCTAAGGGTAACTAGCTGTAAAAGATTATACACAAGCATGAACAATCTTGAATCTTATGACTGGGCGAATTGGTTTGTTATTCATCTAAATTGGCCCAAACATACAGTTACTTGCTTTAAATAGTTAGTCAAACAGTTTGATGTAGACCAGAAACCGCGTAACGCGGCGTCTTGTCTGGATCTAAAGAGTTGTATAAGCAGTAAAGGCGTGATCAGCAGGCTAAGGGTAACTAGCTATAAGAGATTATAGACATAGACATAGACATAGACATAGTTTATTTGGTAACTTATACACATTGTATCTCGTTACATCAGCATATATAATCAAATTGTTTAAACAGGTCAAATCATATCACGTGACAAAACTATTGTTTTTATGTATAAATCCAAACAAAAAGATCATATGATTGAGATCAATCCAAAAAAAAGAACGAAAAAAGGAAAAAAAAAGATTCCTCGGATAAACTATGAGGAGAATGAACACCTGTTTTCAAGTGAATCACGTTAATGTAATTTTGTAAATAGTGGACGTCTAGAACAAAGCGAAGCAAAGCATGAAACTCCTAACGGAATTCACGGCCAGCCCCCTCTGCTTAGGTATCCATCTGTTTTAAACACCGAAAGCTCACAACCGGGGAAAAGTTTAGAGCGATGGCGCAATTAAATGTACATGTATATGTATATAACTTATAGTAACAAAGTAACAACATAGTTACGCACAGCGGAATATACGATTCACTCTCAAAAGCGCACGTACAAAATCAGGTAAGCCAATTGCAACCGGTGTTTGTCCAAATTAGACGTCGAGTAACTCTGCGTCTGATCTGGCTCTGACCTGTTTGACCGCTATTCTAAGAAAGAATAATTGTTTCGCACTGCACTTAATATGTACAAACTTATTTACAAGAGTAACAGTCGTTCAAGTAAGTTTATCATAAGCGAAATGAAACCACTTAAAGGGCTGAAACATCAAATAAACAGGGTAAAGTAAATTACCTAATTACCGTGTTTCCATAAAAGTGACATGGAACACAATAAAAGGGAAGCACATTCGATTCTAGCGACAAGTATAATCGTCGTTAACAAATATTGTACTTGTTAAGCTTGTCATTGTACTATGCAAACAGTGCAGAGCCTAGTCGTAGGGTTCAGAATGTAGCCCATCGATCCGAGTCTGCACTGTTTGTACTTTTCAAAATACGTATATTCAAGTTAAACCTAAATATCAAAATAGACTATTCTAATTGCAAATTGGATTTTTCCCTTAACCCTTTGCCTGCTGGTCGCGACTTTATTGATTTTTGCAAACAGTTTAGATCCAGATCAGACGCCGCGTAACGCGGCGTCTGATCTGTATCCAAACAGTTTGACACTCGTCTTTATGTTTCTTAACTTAAAAGGGATATATCTACCTTTAACAAACTTTGCAGACGACGATTTCGAGGCAGACGACATCACCGCAGGATAAGGGTTTAAAGTATCATAAATCAGTAGAGACACGTGCTAATATAGTCTTATAGTAAATAACAGAGTTGACAAGAGAGAAGTACAGTGTAGCCCTCCCCAACCGGACATTTAAAATCGAAGTCAAATTGAAACAAATACATCGTCAACCAAGAACAGAAGAAAACAGAGTGAGGCGCTACCTCCGGAATGCCTCAGGCCGTTTGGATCCTGCTCTGGCGACGAAATGCACAATTGAGAGGTATGGGTCATAAAGTCCGGGGAAAGTAGGCTACACTGTACTTCATTTTACTGACAGATACCGTGGGAATTTTGTCCATTTCCTTCACGGTCAGCACGTGCAGATTTGAACTTGTAGTAAATAATAACACTGGCAGACAATAAGTACAATGTTGCCCTGCTCAGCTGGACAAATATATAAAGACACATAGATTGTCAAACAGTTTGTCAGATGCAAACAATGCAGATCTAGACCAGAAAACTCACACATGAGCATCCGATCAGGATCTGTAATGTCTGACGTTATGCAAACATATTGCAAAACACAAACAACACTATAATACCCTCTCTCAGGTTTTAAATAAAATGCTGGACTTAATGCAGTAAAGAATCAGAAGTCAATGAGTTATCAGCTAACAAATAACATTAATAATTATATTGTTAGTAACAATTCCTTCCGTTTAACATTTGCAAAACTGATAAATTTACATAGATCCGTAAGTTTTGTTTTACTGTCTGACAAAAGTAATTCGACAAACTTGTTCATGTTTGGTCTAACTCTATAGTAGGGTTCTATGTACTTTACTCTTAGCTCCTCAAACGCCTGGCATTTAATAATAAAATGATACTCGTCTTCAACATCGTATACATTGCACAGCTGGCATATTCTTAAGTTCCGGTCTAATCTATCTCTACCGTATCTACCAGTCTGAATACGTAAGCTGTGCGCAGATATTCGAATTCTTGTAAGGCATTGTCTTAAGCGTTTTGAGGAGATAACATTGAGGTAATTCGCATAGCAAAAGCTGGGTTTAATATGTATATATAAAGTACTGAGAACTCTATTTGACTCTACATCAGAATACCATTTTTGGCAAAAACTGTCAATCACACGTTGTTTAAAAAGCAAAATGAAAGATTTAAAATTAATGTTCCATGGATTAGTCCAAATATGTGAAAATCCGTAATCATCTAACAAAGATTTTACCCGCTTTACCCAGTTATCTTTCCCTTTTATACATTGTTCATAAGCATAACGATATACACTTTGTAGAATAATGTTGTCCGAGTTCAATAACTTAAACCAATATTTAATTATTTGCACATACCTATTCACGTAAAGCGGGTAACGACCTAACTCGCCATAGACTGCATCATTGCAAGAATTTTGTCTTACACCTAAAATCATTTTACAAAATTTCAAATGCACTCTCTCTAGATCTTTAGACTTAGAAAATCCCCAAACTGGAGATGCATAGCTGAGAATAGATCCAACAAATGCATCAAATAGTTGCATAGCTGTATGTGGATTAATTTCGAATTTGTTGATGTTGCTGTATAAAATATTCAAGGCTTTAAGAGCTTTTCCGATCAAATATTGATTGTTTAGAACAAAAGAACCAGTGTAGTTAAATACAACCCCAAGATAATTAAAATCGTCTACTACTTCAAGAGGCTCATTGTTAAAGTAACATATTAACGTCTTATAATTTTGTCAATGCTTTTTAGAGTCAGAAAATCTGTAGTTGCTTTAGACTGTCACGTTGTCAGTCGGTCTGTAAGTAGTTGTTTCTTGTTGGTTGTAGTAACTAGTAGTTTTCATACTATTGCCACGAACCCTAAATTTATCTTGACATTTCTTGTATATATAAATTTACTAAAGAAAGCCTTTTATTTGCAAAATATGATGATCTTGATTTGTTTCAGAAATTAGGGTATATCCCAAGTTTGGAATGAGGGGCGTGGCAATAGAGAATTAATTGTAAAGAATTGTTTAATTTTGTTTATTAACTAGAAGAAACGGTTTAAATGCCTTCTCCAACACAAACAAACGGTTAGTGATTTAGTTTTCTAGGGGTGTCCCCTGTTACGATCAAAGCATAACTATTCAGGAAAAAGGTGGAGTAATAAGGTGAAATAAAACATCACATAGCAAACAGGGCGGTCCACGATCGGACTTCTCTGTTAAGAGACGTCTTATCTTGGGCTGCACTGTTTGAAGTTACCGTTACTTGTAGTGATATCAGTGTGGTTTATGTAAGTTTCAAGTAATTACTTGACACACCTTTATATAGTCGCCATATTATTATATTTGTTAGTTTATAATACATTTTGTATGTACATGTATGTTTATAACATAACTATGTAACGCTTAATGTTGTCCTCATGGGCTTTCAAGCCCACTGGATTTATGAAAAATAAACTGTAAACTGTAAACTGTAAACATCTTGCTTCAGTCTTCAGTCACCTATGTAATTTTCGCGATAAACACCGTGACGCATAGGTGTTAAAACACACAATAAGATCTGGATGACTTGTGAATTGATCCGTAATTACGATACGGTATAACTACCGTATAATCTAAATGCTTTGTTAACTCCATTAGTCCTGGAAGCATAATGTGCGCTTCACTGTACGTGTTGTCACTATGCAGTTCTCGTGTAAACGTTTATTTTTGTCCGTGTCGAATTATAGATATGCGTAAGTAACTGGTCCCATATCTTGTCCATTTCCTACGTGTAGACGAAAAAGATGAAGTAATCCTATTGTCGTGTCATTTACATAACCGGGTCTGATTATTTCGACTTGTTTGATTGGATGTTTAAAAGAATAAATAAAAAACATGATAACTCTCAGCCGGTGAAGCAGAAGATTTAACTAAACGGAATCTCAATGATTTAAAAATTAGAGGTCGGTAATATTATCACGGAATATTAAATCCTTGATATTTATAACAACTCAAGTAAAATGAGCATAATTTTTATGACGGCTTGCGTGTTAATCAAACTGTACACACTAGTGTATTTACGTGTTTGGTATCATGGAAGTTTAAGAGAATACACGGCATATGCGCTAGCAAATAGCGTTATCGCTGCATATTTTTCTTTTCCATTTTTTCGCTTGAAGATGTGACATAGATCGTGAATTGCATTCCGAAATTAAATGGTAGTCAAGGTAAATAATAACCAGTGTATAATAATAGAATGTGACCGCGTACATGTATTATGGCGACGTATTTCAATATGGCACTGAATATAAAGTTCAGTCGCAAACCAGGATGATAACTTATAACGAATTTCGTACTATCAATATAGCGAATAATGTTTAGAGCGAAGTAAATCCTCAAGTCCCTTGGAATTCGTTATAACCGAGTTTTACTGTAGGCTAATTTAAATGCTTTTAATGGTGCAAAATTAGTACTGCATAAAGATGGTCATCGATTACGAGTTGGCTACCGGTCTGAAATACAGTGGAGAAAACGAAAGTATTTCGCTCAAACGCAAACGCATCGCAATGAAAGATAGAAAAATGACAACATTTTTACAATTCAGACTACCAGTTTAAATCTGAATGTCAAACGGCTTGGAGCCTGATCAGACGCCGGGTTAACCGGCGTCTGATCTGACTCCAAATAGTTTGCAATGAAAATAATAGTTTAAGCGTAACCGGGTTATTTGGAAAGAAAACGTGTTCTCTACTGTACTCTGTACGCTGGCCAATGAGCACAGTCTGCTAACCTAAACAGTAAACAATGGTAGTTAAACACGCTACTGGATTCAAACTATTTGGACATGACTTATGTTTCCTGTCAAAATATAAAATACATAACATTGAAAAAAGACATCAAGCGCCAATTTTAAGCAGACGATATTGTCGCAGTGAAAGGAAAGTGTTAGACGTGATAATTGTCTTGTTTGGGAAACATCGACACATATCGTTGTAAGAAGGAAATCGATGTTCGGAATGCCGTTGTAGAGAGTGAGTAGTCTACTGTATATACGGGAAGTGACATATGATACAAAAATAGAACAGGGGATTTCCCATACATTTTCCATTACGAATCATTATCAGATAGACTAAAGACAAATATTTACGGAGAGTTGAACAGTTTTACAACTAATACAACAAACGTGATATAGTGCCGTGTTTGTTAGGAGAGGTAAGTAACGAACTAGCTAAGATAATATGTGCTTAATTAATTGATTATATCATTATTATCTGTTAAACTGGGGGCGTTACTCTATTCTAATTACTACCGTATCATTTTCCGTGTTAGGTTCCACAATGCTTGATTTACTTTATATCAAGAAGTATCAATTAAAACTTGAATTAAGTTCACAACTTACTACCACTACGTCAGGTGAAAGTTCACTTCCCTCGGTAAAAGCAGTGATTATATTTATTTTGTACTTTCGGTTTCGCTTTTGATTGATTAATAATTATAGATCTATACTGAATTTGAATAAGTGATATTACTTTAAGACCAACTAGGTGATATCACTGATTCGACTATAGGTTATATCACTAATCAATTAATAATTTGAATAAACGATATTACTTAAAAACAGATGTTATATCAATGATTCGTCTGGGTGATATCACTTATTCGAATGGGTGATATCACCTATTAAAATTAATGATATCATTATTTCGTTTTAATAAATGATATACCTACCCCCTATTCGTATAAGTGGTGTCACTCGTTTGAATAAGAGATATCGCCTATTTGAATTTGAAGTGTTATCACGTTTGTCGAATCAGTGATATGACATATTTGACTTTATAAGTGATATCACATATTTGAATAAATGATATCACTCATTCCAAAACTGTGACACCACCATTTAAGAAATGAATTGCGTACTTCCGGCATTCATGAGCTGATGGCACTTCCATGCTGTTACTAGCAAAGTGCGTGAAGTCCCGAAGCCCGAAGGGCTTCTCGCTTAACTTTGCTAGTAACAGCATGGAAGTGCCATCAGCTCATGAATGCCGGAAGTACGCAATTTATTTCTTATATTTATATTCCATTGCGAGCTGAGAAATGAACCAGAAATGTACATAACCGTTCTAATAGACACTTTGCCCGTTGCTATGCTGTTGCTATCGTAGTAACGATCTCTATATATGGACTGAAAATAGTCCCAATCACATATTATAATTACTGGATAAATTTAGACTTTTAACCGGTAAACTTTCTCGTTATGTTTAAAACCCCTTTTGAGACATTTAAAAGCACACAAATTTATGAAATACTTGTATTATAAGCATCTTAAATTTAGTTCGCGTTTTTTAAAAACGATTTACTCACACGCCATATTTGATTACTTCGCGTTAACCGCGCCTACCATACGGACTTCTCTGTATCGATTTGAAAGTGATCAGTATAGCTCCGCCCCTAAACCAGCTGGTTAGAACTGGATTTTAAGTGAACATTCATTGAAATATGCAACTCTGTTTTTAGAATAGTGTTATATAAGGACGATGCGAGGCGAATGTAAATATTCGCTTTTATAAGTGATTAGATAATATCACCTATACCGGTATTCACTTTTGTACCATCAGGGCTCCAGATAAGGGGACTATTTCAAAACCTTACATTTTTATTTCTGCATTTAACCCTATGATGTGACTACTAGTTAGAATTGTCTCTATGAGAAAATGATTCATTTGTTTACTTAACTTCTTCTTATCTGGAGCCCTGATACCATGTAAAAACTGAACGTTGTTAGCTTTAAAACAGAAGAAAGTCCCGACAGGCAGAAGCCTTTGGAATTCTAAATACATGTACAGTGAAACCCCTCTAAACCGGACATGTGTGGGGACAACAAAACGTTCCGATTTAGAGGGGGTTCCAGTTAAGAGGGACTTAACCCATTACCAAATAGCTTGTTTCTAGTGTGGAAGATAGCTGACCACTTTAAGCAGGTTGAAAGTAAAGCAGAATGCGCATGAAGGCACATTTTGCTTTGCTTTCAGCCTACTTTAGGCCATCGTCTCCTAGAATATATAAACTATTTTCTTCAGTGTAGGAATAAACCAAAACCGTTTAAAGGCGTATTATGGTGTAATGTGTAAAAAATAAAGAAAGGTTAAAAACGGTACCAAGGCTTTTGTTCGGTTTAGAGAGAATTTCGGTATTCATCGGTTCCTGTTTTGAGGGGTTTCACTGTATTTGTGTTTGCCTTTACACAGTCCAAAGTAGGTAAACGGTAAAAGAAAACAACAACAAAACAAACCAAACGTTTTTTTTTAAACTACACCGCATCGATGGTGAACCGGTAGGGAACCCCTTTTCTTCCTAGTTCAATTATTACGTGAGGTGAGAGTAAATCTCAACACTTGCCTCACAACAGTATTCTTGAGAGTTCAGCCAAAACAGTTTTAATGTCTGAAACAGGTGAAATTATGCTTCCCCCACGCCACCGGACAGGAGACCGCGACCGATTTTGCCCTAGTGGACAGGGGCCTCCAATTAGATTGCGCGGGAAGACAGGAAATCCCCTTACTCCAATTTCTGACATTAAAAAGATATGATCAGCCAAAAAAAAAAGTCTCAAGAATCGTCACCAAATCTTTTTTTTTAGATATTTTCCATCGTTTTTTATAGCGAGCCGAATAATGTACTATCAGTCGCTACCAGTGAAGTACGTTAATTCGCTACCATATATATAGAGAGCGTCAGTAGCCGGGTGGGTAAAGGCTTTCCCCTTTGTTTCATGTTAGTCTCCGCATGGAGGGTCACGGGTTCGAATCCCACCAGAGCTTTACAAATTACTGTTTTTAATTCTAAATCCGGTTGCAAGCCTCTTTAATACATTCTGATAGAATATGAGCAGACTATAAAGTTTCATAATCTTAGAACTATTTACCACACTGCAGTTTTGCCGAAAGCGTTGTTCGGCTGTGAAACTTGGGACTCGTACTCGAAAAGTGACATTCTTCTTCTTGAAAGGACCCATCGACTATGCATAAAGAACATGCAAGGCCTGAGTAAATTTTGTCACACCAATCTTGCTCTTGTTATGTTGGACGTGCCACCGATAGAGCTAATGATAGACAAGAGAAAACTGCTTTTCCTTGGACAGTTATGTCGCTTACCCTGCACCTTTCTATCAAAGAGAGTGTTTATTGAGCGTCTAATCTGCTACATTAACCTGGATAGGCAGTCACGCGGTTTCATACCAGACATTTACCGTTTGCTACGCAAATATGATATTGTGCACGTATTAGAACAATTTGTAGAGCAAGGGCATTTTCCGTCTAAATACTCATGGAAACAGACTATTAACAAGCACGTAGAACAACCGTGGAAAGCGCGGGCAGTATGTGATTTGCTTCAGACATTAGGTAGCTTGGCCAACTGTGATATCGTCAAAGTCAAAGGTGTTTCAGCTATATGGGAAATGGCTAGGGATTCGCCACATACAGTTAAGGCAATTCAGAATGGTCATATTGAATTCTGGCTATTGTAGTCAACTTTGAGGTAAAATGCTACTCATGCTTTACAGAGATGAGTCTCAATCAAAACACACAGTCCAATTCAAAGTATGTGTATATGTTCTAACACTGACCGAACTATGCCGACAAAAGTTTACAAACATTAAAACAAAGGGATTTTTTTGGCAAATGCACCGCACTGTATATCAAACAATTCAACAGAAAAAACATGACAAATTGCAACCCGGTACTTCATTGAGATGACAGGGATGTTATTTTCAAGCATTTCTTTCTGAATATGTGTTTTGAATATATTTACCACGTGTAGTCCAACAAATCCACCGCCATTTTGAAGCCAAAACACGACATGTATAGTGAAATGTGGTACGAGTATTTTAGATATAAAGCCCTGTTCCTACGTTAATCATACACTTTTACTTGCTTTTCTACAAGGCGAGAAATGAGACTACAGCATGCACTTTTCTGATTCCCAGATCAATATTGTTTTTGATTAGATTCTCTCTCCTGAAAACCTGTTCGCTTTTGTTTACATACAGGCTAAAAGATGACGCCGAGTCACTCGTTATGGAAGAAATATTATTGCGCTCCAAAACTACTTTCGCGAAAAGATCGTATTAATTTTCGCAAACATGAACGTTATTGTTTTAGATACAATTTTTCTAATTCAGATTCAACCGTTTTTAAAGACGAAGTCGCAATTTATAGCATTTTAGATAATTCTGTCGTGATTTTTTCTTCATAGGCGAATAACGCATTTAAAGTACAAACGACAATACTGACACCGGCTTTGCACAAAAAGTACACATTCATACCCTATTGATTATAACATATATGCGAATTAAACAATTAATTTCCAAGCATAAAATCAGAAACGTATGCTAACATTTGCATAATCGCACTATGATCTGTCTCAAAACCAATAATATAATACAGGTAAGATCTAATTATATTGGCGTCAGTTAACGATTTTCGTTCGATAAGGGCGAACTCTCATTGTTGATAACAAATGGGTTACCTTCGGAAATCTTGAAAATCTCGTGCAAATTGTGTGCAACCACCAGGTATAAATATCTTTCTACGGTGTGGTGTTTGCGTCCGAGTTAAGAATTTTTCACAAATTTCTCTGGAATATTCATTTGAAATATAATCTATCTTCCTTCCAATGGGGAATAGAAATTTTCACCTGGGGAAAATAAAAGGGGTTATTGTCAAAGCGTTCCATAGTCGAAGCATACCGAGTCAAAACGTACCCTTTTTGGTTTAAGCGTACCACATAAAGGATATGTAGGGGGAAATGTTCAATACAGTATTAAGTGATAGTTAATTGATTTTCGCACATTTTATACCTGAAAATGCGTTATTAGTGTATTTTACATAAACCTTGATCGTTGTCACCTATACACCTACTTATCTAGCACACGTCGTGACGATGAACAGTTATGGCATGTGCATGCATGCATCTCTTATTGTTACATTAAAATAAATTGTACCTAGCAAAGAGTACACTCATCATTTATGTACCTGTAAACATAAGATTGGTATAATGCAAGCAATGTAGACCCAGATCAGACAGCCTAAATGACCCACTGACCACAGTCTGCACTGTAGTCACTTTGCTATGTACGGATGATTTGTAAACATAAATAATTATCGTCTGCTTCAAATGGATCGTTTGTGATAAAGCTAAACACCATTCCTTTATGGGTTTCTTTTTCTAAAAAAAGAAGCTACTCATGAATGATAACCAGTTTGAACCAAGACCGGACACCGCATTACGCGTCATCCTCTTCTGGATATGTAAAAATATGTAAGTTTGATATAGGGGCCTATAGATTTTTTTTTATCATATATATATGTTATCAATATCAAAACTACTTGTAGCTGCACAATAAGATTTAACGACGGCGTGAAGTTATTAATATTCAGTTATGCTAAACAGCAAACATTTAGATCTACAACCATCAGACATCGTTAAATGAAAATCTAATTAATACTCATAGCAAGTGTTATCGAAAAGGTACCCCTGCAGTTTTCATGCAAACTAAACCGGAAGTTGACCTGTTACGCTATAATTATGCCATAAACAATGAGCGTACCTAGTGTTACTGGCCCGTGTCAGAACTTGATAACTTATCAGACTTCATACGACGAACTGCTTGAACATTCGCAAAATCTTTACAGCCATGACCGGGAAAATTCGAGCATTGTAGAAACGTCAACCAAGGTACATGTATATGTATGTATGGGTATGTCAAGTTATACGTCGAATTAGTGACACTTGTTTGTCATTGTGATAGTTTTGCGTGTTCTAGTTTTATTTATTTTTAAATTATATTATAAAATAACTATAAATATTATACTAAATAATGGAATGTAGATTTATTACTGCGAAATCTCGAAAGGTATGACTTAATTACTTAAAATATATGCCAATACATGTATATATGATTAGTATCCACAGTGGAAAATGACAGGTATATACGAGTAGTTGTGTCATCAGCGAATAGGTGTACTTTGAATTGACTTAGCATACCCGCGAAGATCGTTAATGTAAATGAGGAATAGTAATGGACCGAGGACATTACCCTTGGGGACATCTGATGGAACTGGGATGGTGGAGGACAAGTAAATATTTGCAGCTACTGCCAGAGACCTGAGAGACTGGTCTTCTTATGTCATAGTGATGTAGCTTGGTCAGTATTTTTTCGTGATTGACCATATTTAACCTTGTCCGCTTACTAACTTTTATACTTTACATCCAAGTATAATTACTCTTGAACAACTATAATTTGTCAATTTTAGCCTTGTCCTTTTTGTGACTCAAGCAGTTTAAAGCTGAATTGTAAAAACTTTTCGAACATGTCGATATGAATGTGTAAATCTTGGCCAATTTTGAATACCGGCTTAATTGAATAAGGCATACTCATTTACAAAAAATAACAAAACCATTTTAGCCCTGTTTTCTCTGTTACTGAAATAATTTTCATGGGATTTAGCCAGATTTTTCGGACAGTGTTTGCAGTAGTTCAGTATTTGCAATGCTGGTAAGACGGTCACGAATGACCACAACATACCTTCTTTACCCCTGGAATGATTTTCATTTAACTGTAACTTATGGCCGTGTTGATACTATGTGTTGAACTTGAGCAGTTCTGTCTTTGTGTCTTACTCCTCCTTTTGTGGGATCCTTTCTGACTTAGTCAGTGTTCTAGTTGCATTTGAAATCCACAATGGTTTGTACAGGCACTAGCATGCTGCTGTTATGTAGCATTCATTTGATTTTTTACTTTGACAATGTTAGACCACCATACTTTTCAAAGGACTTATTTCAATTACATGTGTTAGCCAATATGGAGAATTGAAATGCTTGGTGACAATGGATATAATGTCAGACTATATAGTGTTCAAATAGACATTCTAAAGAGAAAATAAGGATCCCTTGCACCTCGGGAACAGTTTGAAAATTACGATGTCATAGATAGTTTTGGAATTAGTTAACCGCAGATGTTGGTGGAATTGCCCAAAATTTGGTAAATTTGGAGGTAATTTCTTTTCACTATAAAAACGTTTTTATTTTTTTCTATTAATGCAAATGAAAAGAGGGATATAATTTTCAGTTGTATAGAGTGGCATTTTTAGGGGTTGAGTAATATCTTTGCTGTTTTCACCATAAATGCACCGCCACTACTTGTTTTGGTGGCCATCTTGATTCGCCATTCTGAATTACCTTAACATATGTAAGCAGGTTGTATTTGGTATTGCCTTACTTATATCCGGTCAGGATTCATGGACATGCAGGAAATGCAACCGGGTGTGCACAAATATCATAGAGCATCTATTTTGTTTCTGTGAAAAGAATGCTAGTCCGGCTAAAGCGCTGTGGGACATTTTTATTAAGTTAAACGGCGTAAAAGAGTTTACCTGTATGATGCGTTTCTCTGTCCGTGAGCAATGTGCTTATATTCTGAAAACAGTCGTAACACAAATATATTACGGAAAATACAGCAATAGATTGCAGACAATCCTTAGGTCTATGCTCCGAGATTGAACGCTTACACGTGAGAAGTGAACTGAGTTAGTGGTAGCTTAACCCTTTGATTAATTACGGTTGTGTACGAAGTCTGAAACGAGACGGGCGCTTCTGCATTGGGGCTCTGTCTCGTTTTAGACGTTTACCCTATTCTAAAGTACTCACGCGTCATGTTTTAATTTCCGGCTTTAAGAGGTGTTACTGTTACCATTGTGTGAAATAAGAAGTTAATTGCCGCACTTGTATTTGCGTAAAATTCGCAAAGCCGTTTTTATATAAAACACAGATCTGAGTATAGTTGCTGTGTCCCAATGGTAAAGCCATGTAATATTATATGTATTTCAATATCTGTACATTGTACCTTTATTTCCTCCTGCCCATCACATAAGCTATTCATTTTGTTCTATTTTAACATACCTTTTATGGCGAATTAACATATGGGATGGCTGATGGTATGGGCACAGTGAAATGATACACGCTTTAAGTAACACATCTTAAATACAGTGGAAACTTTCTACAGCGGCGTAGGACGCTTGACATTTTGCTGTTAATGACATAGGCAGGTTGTGGTTTGGAGCAGTGGGGAAGAAGGGCAGAATTTCCGTAGCGAACATTTTGCTTTTTTCTCTTTCTGTTTCATGCCATTGACTGTAGTTGATGTCATGTAATTTCCTTCTTATTGCACTCGAGTTAAAGAGATTCTACTGTAATTATTGTATTGTGTTGCTATTCACTTTTACGAATGTATGTTGTAGTATGGACAGTTATTCTACAGTCGAACCTGGGCGGTTTTTATGGAAGACCGTCTGCCTGATGCAGGTTTGACTGTGGCTATTTATATTGCGACATGCAGGTGCGTAGAAATATTACCCGTTATTTTCATAGTTTCGTAAATTTTCGTTTGAAAAGCAAATGGGTAATTAACAGTGACGCCTTCATTTGGCGACATTGTTATTATGAATGTAGAAGTTGACCAAAGAGTGTCAGGCTGTTTCGACTCTGTCCAGACGCAACATTAAGTGACGTCTGATCGGGATCGACCATTGCTGCCATAGCTTTTATTATAACCTCATTTCAACTCATCTATCACCGGACCTGTATTACTCATCCATTTTCGTTTCGGCGGAGTGTAAACACGGGTGCGTGTTGTTTCGGTCCTCATAATAGAGATCCAGTGAAGGTGAATACATATAATACTATATACTTTATGTCGTGACTATTCTTTAACATTTTCTCGTGAAGAAGATTCTGAAGTTACACCAAGAAATGATGGAAATTTTGATTAACTCTCCCTTTTCTGGATCTCTGTTATTGGTATCTGCTGAGGCACACATTTCAAATGTAAATAATATAGGCATGTATTATAGGTGCTTATAATCGTAATTGTATATCCTAACTGATATACATGTAAATATTTTGTACATGCTACCGTGTGATCAGGCTAACATGTATGTGCATTACTTGTATAGATAATTGTATCCAATCGTGATATGCAAACATTTATACTGTGGAATAGCATGGTTTATGTTACATGTATGTTTAACCCGTTTACATTGTTATATGTATATATGTTAAAGATCTCCATGTATTGAGGAATGAATAAACTACTACTATGTAAAGTGTGGGCGTGAATATAGAAAGAGAAAGTAGTAAATGGAAGATAATGAACATCGGGGCCCATCGTATTACTACAGAACAAAACAAAGAGAAAGGTTCGGAATAATTCAGAAATAAAACTCGAAACAGAGAACATCAGTGATGAATCAGTAACTTCAACCATTTACCCAATAGCCAGATTTTAGTTTTGAAGACAGGTAACCGCTTAAAACAGATTGAAAATAAAGCAAAATGCGCATTGAAGCGCATTCTGCTTTACTTTAAAACTGCTTTAAGCTACCACTTGCTAGAATACAGAAGATATTCCTTATGATTCATATCCGTGACTGTATAAATTGGAAATATTTTCTGCAGCGGAGGAATAAATTGACTGCGCTAATAGGCGCGTCTTTAGGGTAAAGGGTTAAATTAGACTCTCTCTAATACCATTTCAGAGTAAATTCAGTTCATCAGATACATGGCTTGGTTTTCCCCAGGAAGGAGCATACATAGACCATTTCATCAGTAGCGATGGCAGGTAATTTATTCATTCACTGTTTAGGTATGATAGGCTATGTGTTTTTTAACTGCAACGCAAATAGTGACAAAGTTTCATAAAAGCCCTGCTGGTTTTGACGAGTTGTTAGTTCACCACGCACAAATTGCCAAGTTCAGCTTTTGTGAATGCCCTGCGTCCATGGTCATCGTCTGTCGTGTTTTGTTGTTGTTTTTTTGGTGAGTTTTTTCATACTCGATGGAGCCAGGTGTCCTATAAATGGCCATTAGTCATTTTCTGGAATCAATGTAGTGTACATTGAAATAAGCTAATCACATTATTACATTTAAGGTACATGTACACCGTACCTTTTGATAAACAGTAAATTGCCTGAAGTAAATTGCTCAGAATACTGAAAAAGTGTTGAAGTTTGAAACGGTTATCGAGGATAGTTATTGCGCAATGTTGGATTACAAAAACTTATCCCAACAAAAGCGAAGCAGACGACGGGGTGACGACAATAGCTAGACTTATCTAAACGTGTACCTCAACATGATTATGAAACAACAAATACATGTAACACGATATAAAGATAAAACTACGTCTGCCTTCGACGGGATTCGAACCTCTGACCTCATGTTTCACAGTCCTTCGCAATAACCACAAAATCGTTTCGACCCATGTTACTTAGTTTGTTTTTAAAGATGCATGGCTTCTATTAATAACCAATTACACGACAAAATACGTCTGCCTTCGACGGGATTCGAACCTCTGACCTCATGTTTCACAGTCATTAGCCGTATTTCAAAATTAAAACGCGGCTGATTTTAACTTTGAAATCGAGCGTGAAATAAGGCAAGTTCATGTTTCGAAAAATCGGATTATTCGAGTTACAGTCCTATATCTTGCTCAGCATGATGTCAATTGGATGGTATATTGTGACAGGGCCTCCACATGCTAGGTACACAATTGTTACATCATAATTCCCAGAGGCACATAGATGCATCATGGTCTAGGGTACTAGGTATTATTACAGGCAGATATGGATCTATAGCTGATCCATTTCAACACAGGGGTTGTTGTATAAGTTATCAGGAAGTATTGACAGTACTTCATGACATAATAGAAATAAGAATAGGCCTTAACAAAAACTCAAAAGTTTGCATCTAGATCATTTCCCTTATTTGACAAATTATCAAGTAATTAAATTTTCCACTACTATAACTATTTAACATCTGTATTCGTCAACTAAAACGCTCTTATAGGTTATATGTATACAATTCTTTGCAGAAGATTAAAGTCCCATTGTGTTTTCAGACCTTTTTTTAATGTGCGAAATACAATAACGGTTAATAATAATGCTTGAACATTCTAATGGGCCAAACTGATCTATGAAATGTTGAAGACAGGCCTAAATCACCAAAAAAGCGATTTAAAACCATAACAAACCGAAAGTAGATCGTCTGACATAAATATTACCACACGGATTAGTGGCACGTGGAACAGCTGGGTTCAATATCACCGGGTGCGAACGATTGCTATAAAATGAGTCACATTTCGTCACAACGGTGTTTCAGCCCTTTTTGCTCTCTAACACAAAGAGTTTTTATCGGATCTTCACCAAACTTGCATTAAATGTTCTTTTATATAAAATCTAGGTACAGTTAAATTTCTACTTAAATCGAATAAGGCATGTAAGACTTTTTGCCCTTTATGTATGAAAAGTTGACTTTTCAGCAATTTTTGCTCTCTAAAACAAGCATTTTTTAGTTGATCTTCACCAAACTTACTGAAATTGTTTATTATTATAAAATCTTGGTCCAGTTTGATTGCTTCTAAAATCGCATGTGGCATGTTTGCGTTTTTGCCATTTTTGTATTAAAAATGAGTGATTCAGCAATTATTGCTCTCTTTCACAAATACTTTTATTGGATCTTCACCAAACTTGCTGAAAATGTTCATTAGTATAAAATCTAGGTTTAGTTTGATAACTACTAAAATTGTATGAGGCATATCTAAGTTTTTGCCCTTTATGTATTAAAATTACTGTTTTCAGCCAGTTTTTTTTATCTCTAACACAAATTCTTTTTATTGAATTTTCACCAAACTTGCTGAAAATTTTCATTGATATTAAATCATGGTTAAATTTGAATACTAGTAAAATCGCATAAGGAATGTCGGAGTAATTGCTCTTGAATTATTAGAAATGACTGTTTCAGCCTTTTTTGCTCTCTAACACAAAGAGTTTTCATCGGATCTTCTACAAACTTGCTGAAATTCTTTATTTATATAAAATCTAGGTCCAGTTTGATTATTACTAAAATCCCATAATGATTATCTGAGTTATTGCCCTTAATGTATTAAAAAGGACTGTTTCACCATTTTTTTCTCTCTAACACAAATGCTTTTTTATCGATTTTCACCCAATTTGCTGAAAATGTTTATTAATATAAAATCAAGGTTAAGATTGAATATTACTAAAATCGCATAATGTATATATGAGTTATTGTCCTTTAATTATTAAAATATGACTGTTTCAGGGTTTTTTTGCACTCTAACACATACAGTTTTTATCGGATATTCACCAAACTTGCTGAACATGTTTATAAATATAAAATATATCTCCAGTTCGAATAGTACTTATATCGCATAAGGCATGAGTTTTTTGCCCTTTAGTTATTAAAAATTAATGTTTCAGCATTTTTGCTCTCTATCACAAACATTTCTTTTCGGATCTTAACAAAACCTTGCTGAAATTCTTTATTTATACAAAATCTAGGTTCGGTTTGATTATTACTTAAATCGCATAAGGCATGTCCGAGTTATTGTCCTTTATGTATTTAAAAATACCTGTTTCACCATTTTTTGCTCTCTAACACAAATAACTTTTTTTGTGATTTTCACCAAACTTGTTGAAAATGTTTATTAATATAAAATCAAGTTCATAATCTTAACTACCAAAATCGCACAAGGCATGTTGAAGTTATTGCCCTTGAATGATTATAGATTGCATACTTCAGGCTTGTCAGCTTTCTGACTCAAACGGTTTTAATTGGATCTTCAAATTTGCTGAAAATAATATTGGATAAAAACTTAGTCCAGTTCTATGAATACCCAAATCGCCGAAGGCATGTTGGAGTTACGGTTCTTCAATTATTAAAAATTTGCTATTTCATACTTATTTTAGCCCTGTCAACTCTGTAATAGGAACTGTTTTTATTCTATTTAAGCCAACTATTTGGTCAATAGTTGCATGTGCTTCATCTTGGCCGTGTTGGTAATAAGTAAAGTAATAAATGACTACTCCATACCTCCTTTACCTCTTGAAGGATTTTCAGTCAGCTGTATTCGATTTTTGTCTTGATCTATATTTAAAACAAATACACAATGCCAGCAAGTTTGGTGAAGATCCAATAAAAAGTGTTTGTGTTAGAGAGCAGAAAAGGCTGAAACAGTCATTTTTTTTAATTATTCAAGGGCAATAACTCAGGCATGCCTCATGCGACTTTGATAGTTATCAAAATTGAGCTAGATTCTCTACTAATAAACATTTATAGCAAGTTTGGTGAAGATCCAAAAATAGGTGGTTTAGTTAGAGAGAAGACAAGGGTGAAACAGTCATTTTCAGCAAGATCCCCCGTATTGGATTGTACACGCTTACCACTGTGATTAATTATTTACACGTGGTGACCTTATCTCATAGTTTAATCCTGTGCCTACTGGTCGCAACTGTTTGATTCTAAAACAGACACCGCGTAACGCGGCGTCTCATCTGGATCCAAACTGTTTCACACTCGTCTTTAGGTTTGTTTAATCAAAAATATGCATACATCTAAACTAAACAAATATTGCACACGACAATGTCAAAGCAGACGTCTTAGCAGCAGAATAAGGGTTAAATTCTTCATTTCAGCCGGCTCCAGATAAGAGGAATAAACTGAACAATTCCAACATGTTCTCACTCATTTCAGCACCGAATGCTACGGTGTTACTACTGACTAAACCGTCTCTTCGAGACGATTCTAATGAGTATGACACCATTGGGTTTAAAAGCAGAAATAAAGAGTTTAGTAATCGAAATACTTCCGTTATCTGGAGCCCTGTATTTACAGAGTTGTCCTTCTTTCCATTCACAAGGAGGCTCTTTAAATTGTGCTAGCACCAAAAAATTATAAATAAAAATTTAAAAGCGAATTTCTTAGATAAAGCCGCTTTTTATGAAAGAATCACGTCCCATGTAGTTCTAATGGGATCCCAAACAACCGTTTTATGCAGGTTTCCCAAAAACACAATGCGGCTTTAACACTTGTTTTGAACACAGGTGAATATTTAAAGCAGATTGAAAGTAGTGCAGACTGTGTTTGACTTTCAGCCTGCTTTAAGCTACAATCTGCTATGATAAAGGAATTATTTATTGTTTTGCACATTTTTTACTGTATAAAATAGATTTATTTTCTTCAATGTATGAATAAAATATAGGCGTTTATGGAGAAATGGGTTAAATCATGAGCAAATGCAAAAAAGCAGAAATTGGTATATAAGCATGGTGTTTGCTAATTGACTTAACCGATGGCCACTTATCAGAATGATTTAATAGCATTTGCTTTTAAAGCAAATTTCTCTATATAGTCAAAATTGGCAAAAGGACTTTGTTAGTAACTAGAATTGTTATTTAAAAGTTTTAGGGGTGAAGGAGCTTATGCTGATCAGCCATACCAAACATTTTGCCAATAACTTATTTTATCAGCAATAAGGGTACATGTATATCTATATGCCTTAAAGTCACTCAGTGTTGTTCAAACTCATATGCTTTGTAACCGGGAAATAGTTTGGATGCAGATCAGATATGACATTATGGTTTAAAAGGTTCATCTAGTAAGCTCGGCCTGAAAGTCATTTGTTCAAACTTTAGGAATTGTGAAAATCATGTTTTCCTGCGCCGTCAAAACAAAAACTACGCAAGCTTATATTTTACTTATTAGATCGAGAAGTACAGTGCTATTTATTTTCTGAAGACAAAAAGGTATTCCCTACAGTAGATAAGTCGTTATTCTTTCCCAATAAAGGTGTTTACGTTAAAACTATTATTCGCATTGCAAACAGTTTGAAGCCAGATCAGACGCCAGGTAACCCGGCGTCTGACCAGGCCCCAAACTGTTTATCATTCAGATTAAAATGAATAGTCAGAATGGTTAGAATATTGTTATTTTTTCTTCATTTTATTACAATTCGTTTGCGATTCGTTTGCGTTTAACCCATTACCCCATAGCCTGTTTCTAGTATTGAATTTATGTCATCACTTAAAGCAGGTTGAAAGTATGGCAGAATTATGCTTTACTTTCATCCTGCTTTACGCAACCATCTGCTAGAATATAAAAAAAATATTTTTTCTGAATCATACTTATGCCTATATAAATTATAACTATTTTCTTCAATTGAAGAATATATGAAAGGCGTAAAAAGGCGTATTCATGGGGTAGTGGGTTAAACGTGAAGGAACACCATTTTTAAGCTTCATAAGCTCATCCATGATAAGTATTGCTCCAGAGAAGGAATATTTGTGTCATTCTTAAATCATTACGTCTTTGTGAAACTATATGTTGTGATTACTCATTAGAATCGTCTCCAAGAAACGATTCTAATCAGTTAACACGACATGGGTTTCGTCCGGACTTACAATTTAGTTGTTTGCCTATTTTCCCCTTAAAGACATTTCCTCATTCCTTTGATCGACTCGCCCTCATTTTTCTCGATAGGCGTGAAAGTCACTGTAAAGCAGGAGTAAAGTGTGCACAGCCAATGTCACAGATCTCAAGTTTTCTAGAAATGCCCTAACATACTCACACTGAATATGTTTTCAATTGGTTTTACTAACCAAACTATCAAATTTAATAGTCGGGCCTCACTTGAAGCACCTAAATGATTCACAGTAAAACAGGTATGCATAAAAATCATGATTATTGCAAGGAAACTGCCTTTCAAGGGATTGTCACCGAAATAAGGTCAGGAAATGTCTTTAAAGACATTTCCTGACCTACTGTCGGTGATAACACCTATCCAGGCAGTTCGTATGCAATGCTCATGGGTCTTGTGCACATACCACTAGCAAAGAATCACTGAAGCGTCTCATGTGAGGCCCGACTTTTATATTTGATAGTTTGGTTATAAACCATTGAAAAACCTCTACAGTATGAGTATGTCTGGGCCTCACCAGGTAAACTGAGATTTGTAAAGATTATGCTGCATGCTTTTACAGTTACTTTCATGCATATCAAGAGGGAGGAGTCCATCAAAGAACTGAGGAAATGTCTTTAATATTGGTAAATCTATATACGGCGTAGTACAGCTGAAAACATGACTTACCCGGTATGTTCAACAGTATTTGTGCAAACAGGGCCAGTTAACTGTATACCAGTGTAGTTTATCTTCATTAAGTGTCCTGCATGTTAAGTTTTATTTATCCGATTAAAGTGATCCCTCCCTACAACAGTCCTCTGAAAAACAATTCCCTCCTCACAGCAATGAGTGCCGCTGTTTCCAAAACAAGATATTATGTCTAATCCTTTCACTATTGCAATGTCGTCTGCTTAAAACTGTCGTCTACTGTTTTCCCTAAAGAATACTTATTGCACATTATATGACGAGTAGCAAACAGTTTTAATTCAGATTAGACGCCGCGTTACGCGGCGTCTGATCTGGATTCAAAGTGTTGGCAAGTGTAAGCCAATTCGTGCCTAGCACTCAAAGGGTATTAATTTTCTCTACCTATAAAACTCCGTCCGAACACCAGACATAATCGTTGACTCCCATTTCGTGTTGTTCTAGAAAGGGGACACTGTATTAAAATAATATGCATAGTCTTATTCTTTCAATTCGAATTTCAGGCAATGCAGAAATGGAAGATCAACATCATTTGTCTTTACGACTGTATGAGGTTCTAGAAATGGTAGGTGCCTCTGAGAAAATGAGGAATCTGCATAGACATGCAGCCACGACACAGGATATAATCCGTACAGTTCAGTTGACATTAATGTTGCCTCAGCGTCACCATATATATACATGCGGCAGTGCCTACGAGGGTTCAATCACACCAGATCTTTCTTCAGACGTAGACAATATTTTGTGTACTATTTCCCGGCCTGTTGTATTAGATCAGCGTGAACCAACACATGAAGTCGCAATGCTTATGGTAACTGACGCCTTGACATACCCGGGTTACGTCAAACTGCAAATGATGTTCAATGGCCATCCACTGACTGATAATGATGTAATATCGACTGAAGGCTATGACGTTGATGAAGTAGGTCGGGTGTGTATGCGACATGATCGTGGAGACAACAGTCCAGCTGATAAGCAGATAGATGATAATGGAGTGCATTTCCGTGACCATGTTGATGCATATAAATGTAACACTTTGCCCGTACTAGCAACAAACAGGTTAGACAGGTTGAGACAAAGAATGTTAATATCTGTGGAAGAGTTTGATAAACTACAAAGAATGGGTTGCATGTTTGTTGCAGCGGGATATTACCTGAGTTTCGAGAGGGATATTGAATGGCGGCTCTCATTTTCTCTGCAAGAGAGACACTTGATGTCAAAGCTGAATCATACACAGCATAAAGTGTATATTCTTCTGAAAATGATCAAGGTCAATATTATAGAAAAGGCTTTAAAGTGTAAGGTTTTTACATCGTATCACTGCAAGACGTGTGTGCTATATGCTGTTGAAATGACTCCAAGGCAATCCTGGACACCTGATAACATAATCACGTGTTTAATGCAATGTATCAAACTTTTGATTCTGTGGCTGAAGAAGAACTTCTGTCCAAACTATTTCATTAAGAACCAGAATCTGTTCTCGAAACGAAACTTTTCATATTTCAGACACTCGTTATTACAGATGATGAAATCTATTTTACGCTCCAACAACCAGTACCTTCAACTTTTGCAGACTGACCATATATGGCATATCCTGCTAGAAGGGGGGTGTCAGTGGAGCAATGTTATAGATATAAAAACGTCGAAACACAAGTTTGAAGTAAAACAACACACTATTCGCACTATTGCCTTTGTGTTCCCACGTGTTATGTACCGATTATGTGGAGGAGGCCAGTACAGTGCTGTCAGTATCAATGGTGGTCTTAAATCTTTACAACAAACAGATACAATAACTGAACACACATCCACAGACACGCAGTCAGCGTTTAGCTATTTATACCCGTGGTTTCACCTTCACATTGCCAAGAGTTTAGCATCTTTATCTTTCAGATATCACCATAGATCTTACAGCAAACGGATACTGAAAGTAGCCGATACTCATTTCCGTAAGGCTAAATTCACGGACCTTGTTAATGTCAGGTTGGCGGAGGCTACCATCCTATATAAAGTTGACCGGTATGAAACGTGCTTCAAGTTATTGCAAGCAATAGACAAAGGAGTCACATTTAAGGTAACGAGGCTGTGTCCCTGTGTACAGCTGTATTCCCTTCTGTGCCGTGATGACCAAGACGAAAGAGAAAGATACAAAACACTTGGTGGTATGTCAGTAAGAAAGAACATGAAATACTTTACCGCCTGCTGTGTGATGTTTCTACCATCCCAGTTTCCAATTGTTCTGCCTGCTCTAAAGTATGAGATGTTTCGTTCCTGTGGCACACAACCAGGGTCTAGGGATGAGTTTGAAGATTTCTGGTTTGACTGGTGTGTCATTGACGCTAAAGTATACCTCTACCTCATGCAGTACCTCGTATGTTCCGAGCTACACAAACAAGCACACAAACAAGTAGCCTTGGACAACATAAGAGCAGTAATAGAGGAAGACGAAAGACTTGTTCTGATACATGGTTATAAGTATGGACAATTAGGCCACAGAGAGACTGCATACAGCATACTGGGATGGATCTACATGCAGGAACAGAGATATGGAGACGCTGTGAAGTGTTTTCTTAAATCGTGGAACATTCGCCCATTTCACAACGCAGCAAAGTTTCACATGCGAGATCTTGTTGCGAAAATATCAGAAATACAGTAAAACATCTGTATTATGACCATTAAACTGCTCTAATTATGTGTTCAAGACAGGTGACTGCTGAAAACAAGTTGACAATAAAGCAGAAAGCTCTTTTAGGAGCTTTCTGTTTTTCTGTCACCTTGTTTTTTAAGCTGTCACCTGTCTTTTATCGAATCAATTAGCCATCGTTTGTGTGGTCGTAACAGAGAAGTTTTACTGTACGTGGACATGGCTATTTCAAGTGTTCAAGGGAATAAACTGAAGATATTTGAACTATCAGCTTAGGTAAATACTACTATTTGAACATTCTTATGGGCCTTTCCGGTCTTGGAAATGTTGAACAACAGACATAAACCACTGAAACGTGTAATTTAAAACCGTAACAAATCGAAAGTATAAAATGCTGCTTTAAACAGTGAGGCTGCAGTTGCCACGTGATACGGCCGAACGCGCTGTTGAGTCATTGAAACGTATAAGAAATACTACAGCCCTAAGGCCCTTCTAACATTATATAGTGATCTACCGGGTCAGTCCCAAAAATAGATTACGACCAAGAGCCGTAGACAGGTCAGAAAAATTTGACAATGCATTGTAATAAAATGATTTGAACCGATTGGGACTCGAACCCGAAAGCCTTGGAATGCTAGTGACTCGCCGCTCTACCAATGAATCTTATCATTTTCATTGGGTAGAGAAAACGAAATAAAGTGAATACTTGGATGTATCATGCTGACATTATGAAACAAATGAATTTTATAGATCGTTACGAGTGTATACCCTGCGTATTTTAAATATGAACAAAATAACCTGTTTTATGCAGGTTTTCAAATTACATATTCGAATCCCAAATGGGAGAGGGGGAAGGGGGATACATAACACCACTTGCCTGAACTGACAGAGTGGTAAGACTCCACCAAACAGTCTCACACTGGCTCTATATTACAATTCTATGTGTCGCAGTGCCGTAAAACCCAACTCAAACAATTTAAGGTTTCGAGTGTGGTTTAATACTACAAGCGGCTTCTTCATTTTTTTTCAAGATTGATGATTTTTTCACCCATGACATAGATGAGGGGTTAAAAGCTATTGTGACCGCTCTCCGTCCATCGATCATTGTCCGGTGTCCGCAATCCGTTCACATATTGCAATATCTCTTCTGAAACCACTGATCTGATTTCAACCAAATTTTGTCAGAATCATCAGTGAAAGGGGCGAACGAAAAGTCGTTCAAAGTTTTTGACTAGAATTATTCCCGTCTTTGGACCAGTATTTCTAACATGACCGTATACAGAAATCTTTTAATGCATAATTTATTTTTTAAAAAATCTTCTTGTCAAAAACTGAAATACCAAGACCTTTGATATTTGATATGTACCATAACATAATGGTTTTCTACCAAGATTGTTCATATTATGTCTCCGAGGTTAAAAGTGGCCCTGCCCTTGGGTTTATCAATTGTTCAACTATTAATGCATAATATAAAATATTTAAAAATCTTGTTATCAAAACCCAAAAGGCCAAGTCCTTTAATATTTGGTATATACCATAACATAATGGTTTTCTACTAAAATAGTTCATATTAAGACACCGAGTCAAAATTGGCACCGCCCTTGGGCTTATAAATTTGTAGTAATAGGAGGTCTGCGTTTTATATTCTTCATAGGAACTCCTTTTAAAATCTTTTCTGGAACCGTATAAGGCTCAGTCATTATTATTTAACATGTTGCTTTGCCTTATGGGTCTCTACCAAATGTGTTCAAATTATGACGCCTGGGTAAAAATGGCCTCTTCCCGGGGTTTATGTTTATCAGTTTCATAAAGACTTACATGTATATAGAAAACATTGAAAAATCTTAAATCTTCTCTGAAACTGAAGGCCCATACCTTTATATATTTGTATTTGACATAAAACTTTTCATTGTGGTGTTCTACCAAGAGTGTTCAAATTATGAACACGGTCAAACATTGTCCCAACATTAGGCCTATCAGAGTTTCCTAGAAATTCTTTAAACTATTCTCCTCTGAAACTGTAAGGCTCAGATCCTTAATTTATGACATGTAGCTTTGCCTCGTGTTTTTCTCCCAAGTTTATTCAAATTATGACACCCGGTTCGTTCTTGCTTCAAACGGTTTACAAAGGAAAAAGCTTTAGCGTAAACGCATTTATTAGGAAAAAAATAACGTCCTCCTCTCTGTACAAGGTCAGTTTGCACATAGAGAAATTATATAAAACATAAATTCAGAGCTACGGATCTTATTATTTCACAAGATCTTGTGCGGAAATAATAATATCCATTGTAAAGATTCTGTAGCCAAACAAGACGTCCAACTACCCAGGGCATCTAATCAGCATCCAAACTGTTTGGCACTCTGATTTATAAAAATAAACTATGGAGATTTTCATAATGCACTGGGTTTGCGTTCAGTTTCTTAATAAAATAAACCAATGCATCGCCACTGTATCTATGTAAAACAATTGAGTTGTGTTATATTAAGTGCTCACACTCTACAATGGCTCTCCGAACAAAGATCCCCCTTACAATAATGCTTACATCTGTTCCCAAAATAAGATATTTATAACGAATGTTTTCACTGCTGAAATATCGCCTGCGTAAATTGTCGTCTGCTGTTTATAATAAAGTTCCGTAGTACACATTTTTACAGAAAAACATAAAGACGAGTGAAAGCAGTTTGAACCAAGATCAGACGCCGCGTTATGCGGAGTCTGATCTTTGTTCAAGATGTTTGCAAATGTAAGCCATGTCGTGCTCAAACCTCTTAGAGTATTAATTTTACTTCATGATCAGCACTCTAAGGATATTTATTTCCTCTCCCTATAACAACTCACTCTGAACAACACGCACAATCTTTGTCTCCCACTTGATGTTGTTGTAGAGAGGGAGCGCAGTAGTTCGTTCAATTACCGTATCGATGGCCATCGATAGCATCAAAACGTAACAATTTAAACAAAAACGATCCGTTTGCACATTATCGATGGCCAACGGCACACGAACGGACTCAGAGATAGTGTGCCTTCGCAAACAAGTAATTCAAAATGGCGACGAAATTAGTAAACAAGCTACAGCAAACAATCCCGAGTTAATTTCTCTTCAATAAACCAACATATTCCGGTCCTTAATGTATCAAACAAAGCAGCTTACATCTAAGCAGCTAAATCTTATTCTTATGTGCGGTAAAATTGATGCATTTCAGTTGATTTACAAGTACACTTTGCGTGTGTTATTCCGATTCGTTAATAGTTCATTCGTACTCTTGAAAAGTAAATAAACATGGGGGCGCAATGAGTTATTATTGTAGAGTATTGGAGAACGTAAGTTATAAGGGTTGTTTGCATCGGTTTACGTTGCCGTTCTCCGATACAGTACTTGAACGCGCTACTGTACATCCTATGATAACAAACGTTACATTGTTCTAGTCAGCGATTGTTCATTTTTGCATACAAATAATTATATCGACAATTTTGCCACCATTATGACATAAAAACCTGTCTAGCAACATATTTATCCTTTGTTGTTTTTATATATAAAATTTGAAATGGTAAGCGTTTTTTTAAATTAAGAAGCTTTGATATAAGTATCAAACAGTTAGGATCCTGTAGTAACGCGGCGTCTGATCTGGATCCAAATTGTTGACATAGAGTTTGTCAGCGAAAGGGTTAACTGAAAATTCCTCTTGTACGCGCGCAAATTGTATCTGGGCGTGGTCAGCCGAATAGGCGTGACGTTGACCGGTTTATTCGAAAAGTAACTTTTGTTCCTAATACTATAATAAGCATAACATTTAAATTTTAATTTTTTTAAAAATGCCCTCCAAAATTTTATGCTTATTACATCAGTAGTTTCAAAATATGACACTCTTTTGTTGAATGGAAGTATATGATCAATAAAATGTGAAATGAAGAATTCAAATTTGTAAATAAGATACATGGACATTTCCAGACTCTGTAAGTGGCATCATAAATAGCTTAGTAGTGATTAATTTAACATCAAGACTCCTTTATAAGTCCAAACGCTCGAAATGATGTATACTATTGGTATGTTGTATGTAGGCATTTTGGGGAAAAGTCGGAAAAAATCGGGCTATCAAACACTATCTCGGAAACTTAAATGAATTTAATTTCTTATTCACATCATTACCTATGTATAGTTATGTTTTATACTTGAAAACTAAAAAGTATTTCAGAAACATTGCACATATGTTTTCGATTATTGATTAGACTTGATTTGTATTACGTTTGAGATACATGTACATGTTTATGTTTTATTTCAATGGTTTTGCTTGTAATCATCAATATACTGTTTACATTACAATGTTATACATTAGCTAAAGTCGATTCAGTCGTTAAGTGGAATGACTGGAGGTTCTTTACAATTATTGCATGAAATGACCGATTACACAGATCGACTGAACATATATTTTAACCCGACTACAACGGATTCATGTAAAACTCTGTCTTTTAACAGACCATAAGAGAAAAAGAATAGAAACATTAAAGACGGCAACTAGTCTTTCGTATTTATTAACCCTTTCTCTGCCAGGATTTATAAAACAGATTGTATCCCGATCAGAGGCCGCGGACCGCGGCGTCTGATTAGGATCCAAACTGTTTGACATTCAAATCAATGTTTCGTACAGTAAAACACTAAAATTCCAAATTTGATAACACACCTGCAGACTAAAATCAGACGACATATCTAAGCAGACGATTATATGTGAACGACTGTTAAACGGGTATAAATTTACGTCATAATGGCAGCGAAAGGGTTAATATAGGCCAAAGAGACTGTAGAAATCTCCCAAATCCTGTGAGTAAGGCTGGAGAAGATATTTAACCCTTTCACTGCCATGACTTCATCTTTTTAAAAAATGTCGTCTGCTTTACTTCTCAAATTTGAAATTGAAGTAAATTGGATCTACATCAATATCGTAACGAGTATCAAACAGTTTGAAAATACCATTGTAGTCAGGGAGAGTCAGTGAAGGGGTTGGCTGAGGAAGTTCCTGAATGGAATAAAACAAATGTTCACACGGAGGGCCTGCTTTAAAGACTACTTTACATTTACTCTGTTTAAATTTAATATCTGTCTTTAGCACTATAAATGCGTGGATACTTTAAAGGTCGTAAATTTGTTTATGACATGCCTTTAATGTACATCATTCTTTTTATACAATATTTGTTGTTGTCGTTTCTCTCTCTCTCTCTCTCTCTCTCTCTATCTCTCTCTCTCTCTCTTATTTTCGTTTTTTCATGTTTCGTGTGTGAGTGTTTGTGTGTGTGTGTTTTATTATACTGACATCGAAAAGAAACTGTGCACTTGTTTAGGAATTAAAATTACCTTGTTTTTTAAAAGAAATATAGGCAAATGTGGTATCAAAATGAGTGTAAATATTTCTTTTACACGATGCTTTATTTTTTAATCAAATTCCTGTATTATTAAATGCACTGTTAAAGCTTGAATGAAGTAGAGGTTAAAAGTAAAAGTTGCAAATCGGTAGTGTTTCCTTACTTTAAAAAACCCGGATTTAAATCGGTATGTGTTATGTCCTCATCCTCTACTGACCAATGCAATAATTCGTCAACGTTATCTATCTATCCTAGCTTGCTGGATCCTGACTGATCTCTTACATTTCCATTTAATAAGTAAAAATAAAGTTCCAGTTAAAGTCTACTTTCAGTCCGAATGGCCGCTCAGCCGACTGTACATTTACCCCCTGATCATTGAGCCATCTTGCCTACACTATTGAGCACTGCTTACATATGGCGCATATTGCAGCCGCAGTACCGGCTCAGACCCTTCACTGGTACCCATTTTAACCCCTGGGTGGAGAGGAGCAATTCGCGGTACATGTCTTGCTCAAGAACATCATCGGGGATTTGGAAAAAATCCCCTAGTCAGACCGCTGGTCCGGCGGGGGATCGAACTCACGACCCCTGGCACCGTAGTCCAACGTGTTAACCACTGGACTACTACCGCCGGTAGTTTAGACCATTACGACGTCGAAGGGTCATGATGGTATTTCGGTGGAAATTAAACTGCCTTGTGACGTCAGAGACGCTGACGTCGAATGAAAGTTGCTGAAGTGTCTGAATTCGTTCGTTTTCTGAAGTCGTGGCAGCTTGTTAACGAGTTTAATTCAATTGTTCTGTGATTTTATTATTGCATAATCAGTAAAGATATCTGTCAGCGAAAACCTGTACTTGTAAACATGTTGCACAGGCAGCACATGCATAATTAATATTGCATAACAGCCGTTGATAAGTTTGAATGACATCCAGGTGCTTTAATATTAGGTAAATTAGTGCAATGTGTGTAGAATTATTTTATCACTCACTATGCTAACATTTATCATTCTAAACTTAGTTACAAAAAGGTACACTCAATATAAAACTGCACAGTTTCTTTTTCGTGTCAGTATGTTCTGAATTGTTTGTTATTTTATAGACAATAGTCCTATAACCGTAAAGGGGTAAACAACTCACGATACATTTGACAATAAAAGGATTTAACATTATACTAACCTACTAGTTATGTCAAACACGTTAGATGTAGGTATTTGCTCTGTCGGAAGGGTACATACGGGGTCTAATAGTTCTTACTTGTACAATGTACATGTTTCGTTGTTAACCGATGGCAACAATATAAAGTATTTTGACTCTGCTGCCGAACCCATTTCTCCACAAAATACGCCTTTTTACACTTTTAACTTATTCCTCCTCTAAAGAAAATAGTTTCTAGCGTATGAATATGCAGCATTAGAAACATTTCCCACTACATTGCCACTTAATTTTATTAGTCCCCTTTAGTACTATATTACTCGGATTACAATGGTAACTTGCACACTGTTTGAATTCTGATCAGTATAGCCAATCAACACAGTGTCGGATCAAGATCTAAACTGTTCGACACTTATGTAGATATTTTTTTAGCCAATTTACCACAATTTTAAATTTGAGAAATAAAAGCAGACAAACAATGTGTAACTCTTTACTCCATAGCATATTTCTAATTTGAAGACAAGTGATCATTCACAGCAGGTCAAAAGTAAAGAATAATGGAACTAAAGACGCATCTGCTTTTCACTCAGCCTGCTTAAATCTCCAATCTGCTAAGATATGGAAAACATTCCTTATGGTGCATATTCCTGACTGTTAAAAGTGGAAATACTGTAATCAGCGGATTAATGAATTTAAGGGTGTATCAAACTCATGAATTTGGGAAACTTTCAAAGTATGAAAACACTCAATGATGGTTTTGTATTGGATAGCTATTTAAGATGACTGAAAAAATAGAAAATTGTACATTTTGGTGTACAACTTTTGGCTCTATGGCCATTGTAAAAGGTGTAAAATTACCCCACCCACTTTTTCTTATTTTGTCCTTTTCAAACAGCCCGCTTCAATAAAATCCATTTCAAATGAAAACAAACATGATAATTTGGTTTTGCGTTATTTAGTTCATGTCTATGGTATTATTTCTTCATACAAAAACTAATTTAAGAAAAAACAGGCACCAAATGTGAAATTTATAAAGCTCTAAATATCATCAATATGGTATTTTTTTGTAAATTCGTAAAGGGAGATTATTCCTTTTTCTTCAGTAACTCAACATTTTCAACACTGACCTTTCAATTTCTTTTCATATTTTGAACTGCCTTAGCATGGGCTGTCATCTGGTAGAATATAAGAAAAAGTTTAATACTAGAACGTTTTCATTTTCATTTTTTTTTTACTTTTTTTCATAAAATAAAAAATCTAATAACATCATGCCCTATAAAAAGCATATTTTTGATATTCAAGGATCCATATTGTTCAAACCTGGTGCCTGCTTTGTCTAAAGTTGTTTTCGATATGTGAAAATACCACCATAGACATGAAATAAATAATGAAAACCCAAATTACCATGTTTGTTTTGATTTGAAATAGATTTTACTGAAGCTTGTAAAAAGCTTAGAAAAAAAGTCCAAATTGACCTACCTTTTTCAAATCGCTGTAGCTCAAAAAAGGACACCATCATATATTTTATTTCAATTTTTCCTTCATCATAAACAGCTCTTACAAAAAACAATGATAGAAAAAATGTTTAATACTTTGAAAAATTCGCTTATGGGTTTGATACACCCTTAAGGCACTAAAATGCATATCTTTGGGGTTATGGGCATGGCATTTTCTTGACTTTACGAGTATTTATTGCGTAATGAGTTCAGGAAGAGAAAGTGACTTGCATGATGGGGACACACTGATTATCTACCATACACAATGTAACTGTAGCTTATTGTCTGATTGTGTCTGATCTAACTGTTTTATTTTTGGAGCAAAACAGTTTATAACTAATTAAGGTAAGCAATTAACATCGAGTATTTATTCGTAAGTTTTCGTACTTTGATAAGAGATCGCTGCTCTAAATTTACTGATACAATATTCTTTTCTCAATAAACGTGTTTAAACTAAAAATATTATTTCGATTGCAAACAGATTGTAGCTAGATCAAACGCCGGGTATACCCGGCGTTTCATCAGTCTCCGACCTTTTTGCCACTCAAATTAAAAATATAGCAATTTAAAAAAAGGTTGTAATTTTCTACGGTTAAGTGCACTACGTTTGCGTTTTAACGGGAAAGATAACGTACATTACACACAATAAATACATGTTTATCTACATATACATGTATCTGTATCAAGCTGGCGGTTGGTTAAGGTTACGAAAATTATCGAGCCAAGTGATAATCCCATTTTCAGTTTGAGAATGTTCAAATCTAAAAATAAAACGACCAGGTCAGAAGATATCACTAATAACAAATGATACGAATCAGCGCTTTCTCTCTACAACAACAACCAATTGTTAAAGGGAGGTCAAACTAATACCCTAAGAATACTGAACCCGGCTTTGATGACATTTGCAAACACTTTTAATCCAGATTTGACGCTGCGTAACCCGGCGTCTGATTTTGTTTCAAACTGTTTTTCACTCGCCTATAATTATATTTGTTGTCATTATGGCAATACCTAACTTTGAGAAAAAACAGCAGGCGACAATTTTAAGCAGACGATATTGTAGCAGTAAATGCATTAGATATAATGTTCTTGTAAGGCGGGAAGAGTTGTTCGGAGGACGGTGGTAGGGAGTGAATACTGTATAGTGACATATACAGGTAGTCACCGATTGGTATAACAATTGTTGTTTGTTATCTATACTCAGCCAAAAAAGAAAGTACATGTACCCACTTTTTGGCTCGGGGGATCCTATAAGGGATGATAAGTTCTGAAAGTTGTGCGAGTCTAGCCCCCCCCCCCCCCCCCCCCCCCCCCCTTACAAAACAATTCTGTCATACGGGGTTTAATATGCTTTCTAACTGAGCTTAAGTGGCTGAGCACAACACTATCAGATACACCGTGTAACAGCACTGAGTTAAACTCAGGATCTTTAGTCTGTACCTGTGGTGATTTAAACACCGTATGTACCTCCTTTTTATAAACATTCGACTATTAGTCATAGCAGACGATGTATTATAAGACATGCACATTACACAATTCTTTAGGGTCTTTAAGCGCTGCAGGTTACTGCTTCATGCATGACAAGGGTAATGCAGAAACTCCATACTAAGCTTTCTGCATTACTATTGTTCTACATTAAACTGAAACCCCGAGCCTGCAGTACTACAGTACTTACTTACATTGACTTTACATTAAGTAAATTTTAAAGTTCCATATCTTTTGAAGTACCTTACAAACTCCAATTTTGTTTAAGATTTTAAAGGCTCATACGCTCACCGATGTTTTCCAGTAAAAACATTCAGATTAAACGAAACATGCAACGAATATGAAACACTTAAAGTTCATTCTTATTTCAAGCCAAAGGATGGTGAGTTGAGTTGAGCCCCATCGTTTCTCTTCTTCCGGAAAAGGAGTTATAGGGCTTTTATTTTCAAAATAATAGGCCAGTCATTTAGCCACAATGATTTCATGTCGTCTGCCACTTTCTATTTATTTTTAAAGACGATCGCGGGAGTTTCGTGGCAGGTCCGCGGAACCATTTTCAATCTTTACATTTTTTAAATTGGAATTACTTTATAAATAAATTTCGAACTTTCCTTCTGTAGAGTTATAGTCGATACATAGGGACAGGTGCTCACTTACTTCTCTTAAACATGGAACTCACCTCACCTCACCTATCCCTTAATCCGGAGGACCGTAGGGGCACTGCAGATGACCTGGCAACCAGCTCCTTCCATTCCGCTCTGTTTTCGGCTTTCCGCACTGTTTCCTTCAGACCCATGCCTGTCCAATCTGCAATGTTGTCTTCCCAACGTTTTCTCTGTCGACCTCTTCTTCTCCCTCCGCTTACTGTGCCTTGTAGAATGGTCTTTGAGAGTCCTGAAGATCTTGTAACATGACCGTACCATCTCAGCTTCCGCTTTTTCACAGTTGTTAGCAAATCCTCAAATGGTCCAATGGCTTCCCTTATCCTGCAGCAAACTTCTTCATTTGTGGTGAGAACTACAAACAAACAAAAAGCTACAAATACCACTTACACCACTAAGAATGCACTCTGCGTGTTCTGTTCATATCCCTAGAAATACTACTAATTTTGCATCACTACAGCCGTGCGTACAGTTAACACCACTTAAGCTCTATTCGGCATCTTCTTTTCACATTCCATCTCTTTCTATTAATAATTGTTTTCATAATGGTCCAAAAGTGGTGCTTTCACCTCTAAAATATTCTATTCAACGCAATAATTCAGTTTTATTACGACCACTGAACAAAAAACGTAGAGTGGATCCTATTATTGAAAGTGCAATGCTAAGAGGTGAGCGTGTTGCAATTATTTATCTTGCAGGTCTGCTATACAATCAACAGTAAACGGTAGATTATTTAGTGTTGTCATAGATTCAGACATTAACTGACGAACTAATCATATTATATACGTGTTAACTTGAAAAGCACAAGGTTGTGGTATCTAGAATGTTGGGCAAACCGGTCGTCCCCCCAAAATTAGGTTTAATGAACATCTTCGTACTTGCCTAAACAAAAAACTGAGGAACTTTCTGTATCAACATTTTCGAAAATCTGGACATGGATTAGATTTTATTTCAATTCAACCTGTCGAACATATTACGTATGATAAAAATGCTACTAATAGTTTCAAATGTAAGGCTAGATTTATAACGGAATTAAAATGGATTAAAAATTTACAGACACCCTTTCCTTTAGGCTTGAATGATAATATATACCAATCTGGCAATATTTCAAAAGAACCTTCAATTGATATCTTTTCGATTTATTCTACACGCAACCGTAAATCAAGATCGCATGGTATTCGTATAAATGGTAATATTAAACGTAAATCACGTCAGTCGATTTCTATAACAGATTTGCATAATCTGCTGTTACATTCTGGTAAACATAAAATGCTTTCTCGGCTTTCTTTGTTGTCATTGTCGTCTTTAAGAGATATTGACGACAAGGCTGATGGAATTATTTTACGCACAGATCATCTGTATAATACTGCAGCTTCAATATAAAGTTATACTCAGCATGTTCTCAGACCTCATATTGATTCTTTAAACGATCACAAAATATATTTTATTAAGGTCCCTTTTATAAATAAAGGTATCGATTTCATAGATTTACAAAGTATTCTCCGAAACAAAAATGTGACGAATGCTATTCCAAATTATTTCAAAAATCTTGAACCACCTATTATTTGCTATAAGTATAATAAATCTGTAAGAGGGTTAATTTTTAACTACAATAAAATTGTTTCTGATCTTAAAATTCTCGAAAACACACCAGATACATGAGACTGTACCTCTTCTAAATTCTGTAACGCTCCAGTGGGTCATATAATAACAGGCAATTTTGATATCATTATAGATAAACGCATCAGAACGCTTTTGAGTAAGGGACCTCAATTTAGATTACCTGCCTTAATTGATTTCGATACTTGCCGCAATCATATTTCGGAAACTTTGAATAATTATAGTACCAACTGGTGCCGAAGAGAACATGCTGAAAACGACGCTCTTTCAAAATGGAAAGAATTAATTTTTGATATTATCGATACCCGAATTTCGTTCTTTGTATCCAATAACCATCTTTTACCACCTAAACCTAAATTTAACATTCGTCATTTAAAGAAGGGCATACAAGACTTTCAAGTATGTACTGACAAAGCATCCAATAATGTGATAATTGTATGACGATTACATTATGTTGATACTTTAAACCAGGAACTTGTGAATACCAAATCCTATACATCTACCACTTTAACGGAGCGTAATGTAGTATCTAATCATCTTGATACATGTAATCAATTAAAAGCTGATGTCAACATTACATGTAACAAACTTCCAACAATGTACTGGATATAGAAACTCCACAAAACACCATATAAGTCCCGTTTTATTGCTAATTCAAGTGCATGTACTACTAATAAGCTTTCCAAACTTTTGACATCGTCTTTAATTAAAATCAAAGACCATGTTCAAAGGTATTGTGACAAGACTTACGAAAATTCTGGACTTAATCTGTTTTGGTCTATCAAAAACTCGAATGAAATTTTGACGAAGCTTGAACAGAGAAAATACCAAGCTTGCAATATTAGTACGTATGACTTTTCAACACTATATACAACCTTATCACATAATTTAATAAAAGCTTAACTTATACAACTTATTGAAAAAACTTTTGCCAGAGAAAGGAAACTATTTCTGGCGTGTAATACTGATCGTGCATTGTTTACAAATGACACGGTTAAGCATTACCCTATGTGGACTTGCACCGATGTCTGTAATGCCTTATCATTTCTTCTGGATAATATTTATGTACGCTTTGGGAGTACCATATACCGCTAAGTGATTGGTATTCCTATGGGTACAAACTGCGCGCCCCTTGTCGCAGACCTATTTTTGTACTGTTATGAGAGGGACTTTATGCTAAGTCTAAAACCTGATACACAGGCAGATATGATCGAAGCCTTTAACAATACATCGCGCTATCTAGATGATATTTTTAATATAGACAACCCATTTTTTGATACGTTGTTTCCTTTTATTTACCCAAAAGAACTACACCTTAATAAAACAAACGAGTCAAATTTGTCGGCACCATTTTTAGATTTGGATCTTTTAATAAATAACGGAATTGTTTCCTCTAAGATTTACGATAAACGAGATGATTTTGATTTTAGTATTGTAAATTATCCTCATCTAGATGGCGATGTTCCCCGTTCTACATCTTACGGGGTTTATATTTCACAACTTATTCGTTTTGCTAGGGCCTGTACCTCTGTTGAGGACTTCCACATTCGTAATAAAACAATTACTGAAAAGCTTCTTAAGCAGGGGTACAGATTTCATAAACTTCGTAAAACATTTTCTAAATTCTTTTATAGAAATATTCCTCTCATTAACAAGTTTAAATGTAACTTAAAGTCTTTTCTGCGGCAAGGTATTTCACATCCGGAGTTTTATAGTGATGTAATTTACAGACTTCATAAGATTCTTGGACATATGCATTTTCAAAACCTGTTTGTGAAACGTATTAGATCTTTCCTCAAAAAAGATTATGATCCAACTATATTGCTGCGCACTTCACGTTTGGTTATCGATCAATCTACAATTGATAACTATGTTTTCATCTTGTTGTCCGACGATAGACAGGGCTTACAACTACGTGATGATGTATCTGTAAAGCCGTCCTTAACCGAGAGTTATGTCGGATTTTCGTGCTTTGTTTTTTCTCTCCCTCTCTGACGTACCCTGAACCCATCCATGTCTTACAGTTACTCGTGACTACGGACTAGTCGCTTGAGTACAATTTGACCGTTGCCATAGTGAGTTATTTTTAGCACGGGCTTGAATGTTTAATCTTTTTGTCATAGAATTTTTGTTAGATGTTTTAGATGTATTTACTTACTTTGTTGGCGGTCTTTTTGATTGTAAGGTTGTGGAACAGGGTTTATATTTTATGTACACTGTTCGTCTTTATAGGTGAATATAGGAGATAAGAGTGAGGTTAAACTCCCCAGTGGTTGTTAATGGTTAATTTATAATTAATCATTGATTGCTGCTAACCGTACCAAGGCGGGCTCCTATGTTCACTTTGCTTTATGTTTGTTTTGCGTATTGTTTTCTGTTTGGATTGTGGGATTGTGTGTGTGTGTGTGTGTGTGTGTGTGTGTGTGTGTGTGTGTGTGTGTGTGTGTGTGTGTGTGTGTGTGTGTGTGTGTGTGTGTGTGTGTGTGTGTGTGTGTGTGTGTGTGTGTGTGTGTGTGTGTGTGTGTGTGTGTGTGTGTGTGTGTGTGTGTGTGTGTGTGTGTGTGTGTGTGTGTGTGTGTGTGTGTGTGTGTGTGTGTGTGTGTGTGTGTGTGTGTGTGTGTGTGTGTGTGTGTGTGTGTGTGTGTGTGTGTGTGTGTGTGTGTGTGTGTGTGTGTGTGTGTGTGTGTGTGTGTGTGTGTGTGTGTGTGTGTGTGTGTGTGTGTGTGTGTGTGTGTGTGTGTGTGTGTGTGTGTGTGTGTGTGTGTGTGTGTGTGTGTGTGTGTGTGTGTGTGTGTGTGTGTGTGTGTGTGTGTGTGTGTGTGTGTGTGTGTGTGTGTGTGTGTGTGTGTGTGTGTGTGTGTGTGTGTGTGTGTGTGTGTGTGTGTGTGTGTGTGTGTGTGTGTGTGTGTGTGTGTGTGTGTGTGTGTGTGTGTGTGTGTGTGTGTGTGTGTGTGTGTGTGTGTGTGTGTGTGTGTGTGTGTGTGTGTGTGTGTGTGTGTGTGTGTGTGTGTGTGTGTGTGTGTGTGTGTGTGTGTGTGTGTGTGTGTGTGTGTGTGTGTGTGTGTGTGTGTGTGTGTGTGTGTGTGTGTGTGTGTGTGTGTGTGTGTGTGTGTGTGTGTGTGTGTGTGTGTGTGTGTGTGTGTGTGTGTGTGTGTGTGTGTGTGTGTGTGTGTGTGTGTGTGTGTGTGTGTGTGTGTGTGTGTGTGTGTGTGTGTGTTTGTTATGGTATGACTGTGTGTGTGTTCTGCTTGAGAGGTGGGTGTATTGTTTGTGTTGCGTTTCCTGCTTGAGTATTTCGTATTTATTTGATGTTTTGAAAAATGGGCTTTTTGGGGGTACACCCGTAATTAGTCCAATATAGATGATGTTTCATATAGACAATAAACATTCAGAATAAGGCTTTCCAGTTCTGTAATTCGCCTGATGTGTTGGGTAAAAATCACATTTCATAAAAAAGCAAAAAAGGGAGGACATGTTGACAGGTTTTAAGCACTTAGGGCATGGGCAGAAAGTAATGTATTTGAAAAGAAACAAAATTCAAATAGTAATTTTCAAAAGCTTTAACATTCAGATGTTTTTCGTTTGTTTTCATAAGTAGTGCTGAAGCAATGTATTACTAAAATCACACATAAAAATAATAGGTACTCGTTTTTGCAAAAAATGAAATTTCATATTTCTACAAGTAGAAAATAGCAGACCCTAAAATTGCATGGTTTGAAAAACCTTTACAAGTACTCTCGTCATAAACGATAATTCATAGACATTTGATATTTGGTAGGTACAATCAGCCAGCAATGCTGTACTAAACTACATGTGGTCGAAAGAGGCCCTGCCAAAGGGGTCAACAATTTTACCTAGAACCTTTATAAATTATATAACATGAATCCTAGAGCTCATATATATTACACATGTAGCATCAGCTAATGATGTTCTATCAAAGTTACTCCAATAAAAGCAATGTTGTCTAAAAAGGCCCACCAAGGGTCTAAATAATTCACCTAGAAATATAAAAACAAAACAAAAACAAACCTATAACAATACCCAAATCATGAATCATATATCCTAGAGCTTAGATATTGCATGTACCATCAGCTAGTGATGACCTACTAAAGTAATTCTAGTCGTTGACATGTGGTCTAAAGAGGCCCCACCAGAGGAGTCGAATATTTTCATACAAATACATTGGTAATACTTAAAAAATACCCCTATCCTGAAGTATAAGCCTAGCTTAGATATTTTGCATGAAGCATCAGCTAATCATTGTTAACCAAGGTAATTCAAATCATAGTCGTGTGATCTAAAGAGGCCCTGACAAAGGGTCAAATATGTTACCTAGGAATAAATTGGAATTGTTTTTTAAATAAATACCTTACTCATGAGTCATTAACCATAAATCCAAGAGCTTAGATGTTGGCATGCAGCATTAGGCAGGGATGATCTACCAAAAGTAATAAAACAATTAAGACTTGTCTTACATTTGCAAACAGCTTGAATCCATATCAGACGCCGCGTAATGTGGCGTCTGTTTTTAATTCAAGCTGTTTGTTACTCGTCATTATATTTCTTCTGTGAAAATTTCCACTAAAATGTACTTTTAGAGAAAAACAGCAGACGACAATTTTAATCAGACGATATTGCAGCGGTAACAGTGAAAGACATAATTGTCTTGTTCTTGGAACAGCGGCAAACATTGTTGCGAGGAGGGAATTATTATTTGGAGGGCCGTTGTAGGGAGGGAGGACTGTAGTGCAACTTTACCCTTTCACTGCTATAGATGACTAGAGTCATCTTTGCAAATAGTTTGGATCCAGATCAAACACTGCATCACGCTTTGTCTGATCAGGATTCAGAGTAGACACTGTAGTACGCTATGTCTGATCAGGATCAAAACTATTTTGCAGTCGTATCAATACTTTTTCAATCAAAATCTATATCTATAATTATATACATATCAAGTTGGCATATAATTAAATGGCTTTCTATCACTTCGTTTTTGTACTATATATGTGCACCGTTTATCCAAAACATGTGTTACTCTACGTCCGGTAACGCATATTAATTACAATTAGCGTGAGAATCAAAACTGCCGCGATCTTCTCTTAATACAGTTTACGTATAAGACGCTGATCATTTAGAATACAAAAGTGGGTACTTCCTTTTTTGACTGAGTATATATTGAAGTCCGCTATCGGAGGTGGTCTTGATATGGAGTCAGGGTACAAACTAGAATGGGACTTCCCATACATTTCCCATTACGAATCAACATCAGATAGCCTAAGGTCACATATTAAAGAAGATTTGAACAGTTTTACAATTAATAAAAAAGGGAAAATAAAACTTTGGCTTACTTTTGATCTGGATACAAGCTGTTTGTCACTCGTCATTATATGTTTTCTATCAAAATCTCCACTTATATTTAATTTTTAAAGAAAACAGCAGACGGCAATATTAAGCAGACGATATTGCAGCAAAAAGAGCGTTAGACAAAGCTGTCCCGTTTAGGAAATTACTGCAAGGGTCGTTGTTTGGAGGGAGTCGTTGTTTAGAGGGAGTCGTTGTTTAGAGGGCCGATGTAGAGAGGGAACACTGTACTACCGTATCACTCCCCTGGACCCGCACATGTGTCAACGTTTTACAAATGTTCTTTTCTGACATCGCTTGACCCATCCTAGTGTCACCATGGTCAGGGTATCGATTAATGGCCATTCTGGCCCTTTTGTATATTTATGTTTTTGATATATTCATGAGTCTCACAGATCGTGGGGAACATTGGTCCTTGTGTTTGCCTTTTCACAGTTCAAATAAGGTAATAAATGAAAAACAGTTGTTTTTGTTTACTGCACTACACCAATCCATAAGGAACCTCCATTCCCAATACATGTACTAGTTACCAGTACAATAAATACGTGTAGTAAATCACAACAATATTCTTTACAGTTCAGCCAAAACAGTTATAATGTCTAATACAGGTGAAATTATGCTCCCCATCTCGCGGGACATGATACCCGAGCGGTTTTGCGCAGGTATAGAGCGGGTGGCCAGAGGAGTTCCCCTTTCTACCTGTAAAATTGTTTTTGAATATTTTTAGTATCCAGATCCGCTATGTAGTAACGGAATGTCTTATCAGAATGCAAGTTGTTTGTCGCCAAGCTACCTCAAACACTTAACAAATTCTGATTAAATATGAGCAGAGTACAACCTTTCATATTTATAGAACTAGACAGTGGTGTGTACTACATTGGATTTTGAAACACAAGCAGGGAAAGAAGAACTTAAAGGATAAAATGCATCGAGGTCCAGTGTAGTACTATAGGACAATAACAAAAAGAAAGAGTCGGAGTACCTTCCGAAATTGTGAAAAAAGATTCGAAACAGAGAACATCAGTGGGGAATCAGATACATTAAATTACTAATACCATTTCAGAGTAAATACAGTTCGTCAGATATATGAATTGCTTTTCAGCGGAGAAATAAAATGAATGCGCTAACAGGCGCGTCTACAGGGTAAATGGTTAAATTATACCCTCTCTTATACCATTTCAGAGTAAATACACTTCATCAGATACATGGCTTGGTTTTCCCCAGGAAGGAGCATACATAGACCACTTCATCAGTAGCGATGGCAGGTAACTTATTCATTCACTGTTTAGGTATGATAGGCTATGTGTTTTTAACTGCAACGCAAATAGTGGCAATCTGTCATCCAAGCCCTGCTGACGCCGAGGTGTTGACGATTTGTTAGTTCACCGGGCACGAAGTGCCAAGGTCCCCTGTGTCCGTCGTCATCGCCCTCGTTTTTTTTTCGTTTTTTTCCTTATTTCTATATACTCGATGGAGCCAGATGTTCTATAAATGGCCATTAGTCATTTTCTGGAATTAAAGTAGTTTACAGTGAAATAAGCTAATCACATAATTACATTTAAGGTACACCGTACCTTTTGATGAATAGTGAATTACCTGGTAAATTGCTCAGAATACTGAAAAAGAGTTTAAATTTCAAACGGTTACCGAAGATAGTTATTGCGAAATGTTGTATTACAAAAACTTAACCTAAACCCCAACAAAAGCGAAGCAGACGACGGGATGACAACAGTAGCTCGACTTTTCGAAACATTTAGCTCAACATAATTATGAAACAACAAATACACGTAACACGATATAAAGAACAAATACGTCTGCCTTCGACGGACATCGAACCTCTGGCCTAATGTTTTAGTCCTTCGCGATAACCACAGGGTCGTATCTACCCATGTTACTTAGCTTGCTGTTAAAGAAACATGGCTTCTATTAGTAACCAATTACACGACAAAATACGTCTGCCTTCGACGGGATTCGAACCTCTGGCCTCATATTTCACAGTCCTCCGCGTTAATCACAAGATCGTATCTACCCATGTTACTTAGCTTGCTTTTAAATATACATGGCTTCTATTAACAACCAAATACAGTCGAATTTTGATATTTCGAACTCGGTTAAGTCGAACATACCCGTTGTTCAAAGTTAAAACGCGACTAAGCCGCGTTTTAACTCGGATATGTTCACCTAAACCGAGCGTTAAATAATGCAAATTCGTGTTTCAAAATATCGGATAGTTCTAGTTAAGCAAGTTCGAGATATCGAAATTCGACGTAGTATGAAATTCTTCCGCAGAATGACAGCATCCGCGCGTAGGTAACCTAACATGTGTTTTAGTATACTTTTAGTTTAAAATAGAAACATTAAAGCTAACCTATGTATGGTTTAAAGGGTTCATCTAGTAGGCTCGTCCTGAAATAATTTATTCCTCGTTATTTGTTAAAATTTTAGGAATTGTCAAATACATGTTTACCTTCTTAACCCTTTCCCCCATAGAAGCGCCTTTTAGCGGATATGGTTTATTCCTCCGCTGAAGCAAATAGTCCGAATTTAATCAGTCATGAATATATATATAATAACGAATCTTTTTTATATTCTAGCACATGGAAGCTTAAAGCAGGCTGAACTTAAAGCAGAATGCACCTTAGGCCGCATTCTGCTTTACTTTCAACATGCGTTAAGTTGTAACATAGCTTCAATATTAGAAACAGGCTTATAGGTAAAGGAATAAAGCCGTCAAAACAAAAACTACGCAAGCTAATGTTTCACTTACTAGATCTAGCATTACAGTGCTATTTATATTCTAAAGACAAATATAGTATATTTTGCAGTAGATAAGACATTATTCTTTCCCAATAAATGCGTTTACGTTAACACTATTATTCCCATTGCAAACAGTTTGAAGCAAGACCAGACGACGGGCTACCCGGCGTCTAATCAGGCTCCAAATTGTAAACCACTCAGATTAAAATGAATAGACAGAATGGTTAGAATACGAGCGTATTGTTATTGTTTTCATTTTATCATAATTCATTTGCGTTTGAACATGAAGGAATACCATTTTCTAAGCTTCCTAAGCTCCTCCATTATAAGTATTGCTCCAGAGAAGGGATATTTGTGTCATTCTTAAATCATTACGTCTGTGTGAAACTTGATGTTGGGATTACTCATTAGAATCGTCTCCAAGAGACGATTCTAATGAGTCATCACGACTTGGGTTTAGTCCGGACTTACAAGTAAATTGTTTGTCGATTTCCCCCTAAATCTTAGTACATCTATATACGGCATAGTACAGCTGAAAACATGACTTAAAGACATTTCCTCAGTCCAATGATGGACTCCCCATATTGTTCTCATTAGGTGTGAAAATACAGGTAAGGCAGTAGTAAAGTGTGCAAAGCCAATGTCACTAATCCCAAAAGAGGCACTCACATACTCACACTTTATTTGTTTTCAATGGGTTTTACTAACCAAACTAACAAATTAAGGTACGGGCCTCAAATGAAACGCTTTGATGAGTATATCCCTAGACGAGATAGCAGTAAGGACAAAACTCGCACATGGCTGCACGATTTTATACCTGTTTTGGTGTTACCTCTGCAAAAAAGATCAGGAAATGTCTTTAATGTTCAATAGTATTTGTGCAAACAGGTTAAGTTAACTGTATAACAGTTTAGTTTATCTTTATTCGGTGCCATACATGTTTTCTTAATCCGATTACGGTGCTCTCCCTCTCTACATCGACCCTCCGAACAACGATTCCCTCCTCAAAACAATGATTGCCGCTGTTTCCAAAACAAGACATTATGTTTAACCCTTTCACTGTTGCAATGTCGTCTGCTTAAAACTGTTGTCTACTGTTTTCCCTGAAAAATCCTTATTGCACATTTTGATAGAAAAATACATACTGACGAGTGGTAAACAGTTTTAATTCAGATCAGACGCCGCGTAACGCGGCGTCTAATCTGGATTAAAACTATTGCAAGTGTAAGTCAAGTCGGGCTTAACACTCAAAGGGTATTAACTTTCTCTATTTATAAAAACTCCGTCCGAACACCAGACTCAATCTTTGACTCCCATTTCGCGTTGTTTTAGAAAGGGGACACTGTATTTCAAAAATGCATATCTTTATTCTTTCAATTCCAATTGCAGGTAATGCAGAGATGGAAGATCAACATCATTTGTCCTTACGATTGTATGAGGTTTTAGAAATGGTAGGTGCCTCTGAGAAGATGAGGAATCTGCATAAACGTGCATCCACGACACAGGATATACTCGACACAATTTTTTACACATTAATGGTGTCTAAGCTTTACCATAGGTATACATGCGGCAGTGCCTACGAGGGTTCAATCACACCAGATCTGTCCTCAGACGTAGACCATATTGTGTGTGATTTTTCCCGGCCTGTTGTATTAAATCAGCGTGAACCAACACCTGAAGTCGCCATGCTTCTGGTAACTGACGCCTGGACATACCCGGGTTACGTCAAACTGCAAATGATGTTCAATGGCCGTCCAATGACTGATAATGATTTAATACCGAATGAAGGCTATGACGTTGATGAAGTTGGTCGGATGTGTTTGCGACATCATCGTGGAGATAACAGTCCAGCTGAAAAGGATATAGATGAGAATGGAGTACATTACCGTGACTATGTTCGTGCATATAAATGTAACACTCTGCCAGCATTTGCAAGAGACAGGTTAGACAGGTTGAGACAAAAAAGGTTAATATCTGTGGAAGAGTTTGATAAACTTCAAATATTTGGTTGCATGTTTGTTGCAGCGGGTTATTACCTGAGTTTCGAGAGGGACATTGAATGGCGGCTTTCATTGTCTCTACAAGAGAGATATTTGGTGTCAAAGCTGAATCCTACACAGCATAAAGTATATATTCTACTGAAAATGATCAAGGCCAATATTATAGAAAAGGCTTTAAAGTGTACGGTGTTTACATCATTCCACTGTAAGACGTGTGTGCTATATACTGTTGAAATGACTCCAAGGCAATCTTGGACACCTGATAACATTATCACATGTTTAATGCAATGTATCAAACTTGTGATTCTATGGCTTGAAAAGAACTACTGTCCAAACTATTTCATTAAGAACCAGAATCTGTTCTCGAAACGAAATTTTGCATATTTCAGACACTCGTTATTACAGATGATGAAATCTATTTTAATCTCCAACAATTATTACCTTCAATATTTGCAGACTGACCATATATGGCATATCCTGCAAGAGGGAATGTGCCAGTGGAGAAATGTTGTAGATATGAAAACGTCTGAACACATGTTTAAATTAAATCATTTAACTATTCAGACTATTGCCACTGCGTTCCCACCTGTAATGTACCGATTATGTGGAGGAGGCAAGTACAGTGCTGTCAGTATCAATGGAGGTCTTAAATATTTACAACAAACAGATACAATAACTGAGCACACAGCTACAGAAACGCGTTCAGCATTTAGCTATTTATACCCGTGGTTTCACCTTCACATTGCCAAGAGTTTAGCATCTTTGTCTTTCAGGTATCATGATAGATCTTACAGCAAAGGGATGCTGGAGGTAGCCGATGTTCATTTCCGTAAGGCTAAATTCACGGACCTTGTTAATGTGAGGTTAGCGAAGGCTACCATCCTTTATAAAGTTGACCAGTATCAAGCGTGCTTCAGGTTTTTGCAAGACATAGACAATGACTTCACCTGTAAGGTATGGAGACTATGTCCCTGTGTACCGCTATATTCTCATATATGCCATGATGAGCAAGACAAAAGAGAACAATACAGAACATTGGGTGGTATGTCAGTAAGAAAAAGGATGAAGTTCTTTACCGCTTGCTGTGTGGTATTTCTACCATCTCAATTTCCGATTGTTCTGCCTGCTCTCAAGTATGAGATGTTTCGTTCCTGTGGCACACAACCAGGATCTAGGAATGAGCGTAAAGATTTCTGGTTTGACTGGTGTGTCATTGACGCTAGAGTATACCTCTACCTCATGCAGTACCTCGTATGTTCAGAGCTACACAAACAAGCACATAAACAAGTAGCCATGGACAATATACGGGCAGTAATAGAGGAAGACGAAAGACTTGTTCTGAGATATGGTTATAAGTATGGACAACTAGGCCACAGAGAGACTGCATACAATGTACTGGGATGGATCTACATGAAGGAACAGAAATATGGTGACGCTGTGAAGTGTTTTCTTAAATCGTGGAAAATTCGCCCATTTCACAACGCAGCAAAATTTCATATGCGAGATCTGTTGGCCAAAGTTTCAGAAATACGTGGTTAAGGCTCTCAATTAGGTGACTGGCGTATCATTTCCGCTGTCTATAGCTGATTGAGAATACCCCTGGTGTTCAACAATGGTCCTATTTCAACCAATAAGAAGGTCGATTTAATCATTAGATGGTAACAACTATAAACTCTCGACAGCATTAGGAGAGTGTCTCTATCAGTAACATGACTGGTCTACAGCATGTTTAGGATTGAGGTGTGATTCATTTGTCAAATAGCCGTAATCGGGTAAACCGGTTCCTTTTCGTTAATTAAGATTTTGTTATTTTGTAGAACAGAACTTTCAGCTATTAGAATCAGTACTTTTATTATTAAAACAAAAAAGATTAAATGGTTACACAGCGTCTTAAGTGCAGCAGAACGATCAGTATGGAGCTTCCTGCTTAACATGATATTTTATAAAGCTGTAACTTGTATTACAAACCGCTGTTTATACTTGCCAGTTAAGATAGGATTGCTTTTTATTACATGTTCGGTATTTTAATGTCAGGTATATTAAATCTCTCATAAGTAATACTCTTGCTAAGTTGTTCAGTTTTATCATGAGTGTCCTGCAATGAGATCAGTAAGGAAATTGATGGCCGTCGATGTCCATCGATTGCGAGTTGGCTACCGGTCTGAAATACAGTGGAGAAAACGGTTAGGGTTAGGGTTAGGGTTAGGGTTAGGGTTAGGGTTAGGGTTAGGGTTAGGGTTAGGGTTAGGGTTAGGGTTAGGGTTAGGGTTAGGGTTAGGGTTAGGGTTAGGGTTAGGGTTAGGGTTAGGGTTAGGGTTAGGGTTAGTGGCGTTTTCGGGGACCCAAATATGGTCTATCTGGGGACACGGTCTAGGTCGGGGACCCAAGAAATGGTCTAGGCGGGGGACCCTGGTCTATAGGGGGACCCAGCCCTGGTCTATTGGGGGACCCATTAGAATAAAGAAGGAATTTTAAAGTGATATAGTATTTTTATTGAGAGTATCTGTGAGCTTTAAACCTGTATGTTTCTTTTAAGCTGGGTGTTCTGAACATGTTTTGTTCTTAGATCTAATTAAAAAAGTGGCTCCTTAACTTATTATCCAACTTTGTAGTTTTTGGTATGGTCTATTGGGGGACCCATTAAAATAAAGAAGGAATTTTAATGTGATCTAGTATTTTTTTGGAGAGTATTTGAGAGCTTTAAACCTGTATGTTTCTTTTAAGCTGGGTGTTCTGAACATGTTTTGTTCTTAGACTTAATTAAAAAAGTGGCTCCTTATACTTATATCCAACTTAGTAGTTTTATGGTATGGTCTATTGGGGGACCCGTTAAAATAAAGAAGGAATTTAAAGGCGATATAGTATTTTTTCTGAGAGTATCTGAAAGCTTAAAACCTACATGGTTAGCCTTATCTGGATGTTCTGAACAACATTTGTTCTTTGACCTATTTAAAAAAACCGGCCTAAAGGGTTATATTCACACCATGATTAGAGACCAAAGTTCGAGTCCGTGTTCAACTCGGTTAGTGGGTTCTAAAAATCTAGGCCTGTGATATGTTGTAGAGTTGGATGTTCTGAACAACATTTATTCTTAGACCTTATTAAAAATGTGGCTCTGAGTCACATTAATCTTGTCCCAAAAGAACACCCCTAAACCATTTACTTTAACGTTATAGGGTGACCTAAGTCCGATCCCCAGTAGGACCCTTAGGGTTGTTGGATACCGCTCAAATGTTCAGGGGATGTGTATAAATGATTTATCTAGGTAACTCTATGCCTAAAAAATAAAAAAATATACTTCGGGGTTTATGGTCCAACCTTGTCAGAGACCAAGGTTTGAGTCCCTGTAAAGACCCGGTCGGTGGGTTCTAAGTACCTAGGCCTCAGATATGTTGTAAAGATGGGTGTTCTAAACATCTTTTATTCTTTGACATTATTTAAAATGTGGCTGTGAGTCTCATTATTATTGTCCCAAAAGACCACCCCTAAACCAGTACTTTAACGTTATAGGGTGACCTAAGTCCGATCCCCAGTAGGACCCTAAGGGTTGTTGGATACCGCTCAAATTTTCAGGGGATGTGTATAAATGATTTATTTAGGTGACTCTATGCCTAAAAAATACAAAAAAATACTTAGGGGTTTATGGTCCAACCATGATCAGAGACCAAAGTTCGAGTCTCTGTAGGACCCGGTCGGTGGGTTCTAAGTACCTTGGCCTCAGATATGTTGTAGAGCTGGATGTTCTGAACATCTTTTATTCTTTGACTTTATTAAAAATGTGGCTGTGGGTCACATTATTTTTGTCCCCAAAGCCCTTCTGATTTTTCCTATATAAAGTAGACTGAAAGTAAAGCAAAAGGCGCCTTAAGGAATAGACAGTTTGCTTTAAAAGTGTTTTTTAGGGTTACTGGGCCTATATGAACTTGAAACAAACCAAAGAAACTGTTAGAAAAACTTTTATTTTTTTCAAGAAAACTCTAAGGGGTACCCCTTAGACTCAAAAAAAAAAAAAAAAAAAAGGCGTTAGAATAACCCGGTTTTCGACTATAATGTAGAGTTTGACTCTCTGAACAACATTTGTTCTTTGATATATTTAGAAATGTGGCCGAAAAGTACTTTAACCTTGTTCCAATGATCCAAATGATATGGGGTGACCTCAGTCCGATCCCCAGTAGGACCCTAAGGGGTTGTTGGATACCGCTCAAATTTTCAGAGGGGGTGTATAAATGATTTATCTAGGTGTCTTAAGGCCTTAAAAATAGAAAAAAAGACTTTGGGGTTTATGGTCCCACTATGGTCAAAGACCAAGGTTCGAGCCCGTGCAAGACTCGGTTGGTGGGTTCTAAGTACCCGGGACTCAGATATGTTGTAGAGCTGTATGTTCTGAACAACTTTTATTCTTTGACCTTATTAAAAATATGGCTGTGAGTCTCAGTATTCTTGTCCCAAAAGCCCCACCCCCTCTGATGTGGCTGTTTTCATAGAATAACCTAAGTCCGAATGCAGGACAGAGGGGGGTGGTGTGTTTCGGGCAGGTATAGCCTGTCCTAGAGCCATATTTCTATATAAGTGAAAGAACAAAGGTTGTTCAGAAGGGTCCGGGCTACAAGGAAATGTATAGTTTATGTAGGTATTAGCAAACAGTGTAGCTCCAGATCATCTCATAACATTTATGGTCTATGGGTCCCCCAAACCCCAACCCTAACCCTAGGTGGAGATAGGGTGACCTTATTTGAAAATTCAAAAAATATATTTATAGACACCTTAGAGCTCTAAAGTAAGCGCTAGGCTGCTCAAAAATGTCTGTTCTAGCCTCAGCAAGTCTCACTTATATCGAGATGTTCCATTTAACGAAGTTATGACAGCCGAAACACTAACCCTAACCCAAATTTTGACCCTGTTTTGAGTTAGACATAATAGAGTGGCCAAGAACGTTCTTAAATATGGATTTTCTAACCACATATCAGTACATATAAGCCTTATTTTCAGTTCTTCTGAGTCTGAGCTCAATGTAGCTTTAAACAGAGCTCAAAAAAAAAATCAAAGTAGGTAGGGGTCAAGGAGTCATTTTTGTCACTTTTTGGTCATGTTCGGAGGTCAAGCTAGGTGACTAAAACGCCGAGTTCCCATGAGCTACTACCTGTATCTTGAGTTTAGAGTTCCGTTTCCAGAAATATGAACTCAGATTATGGAATTTCCACCTAGTTCAAAAGATATGAGTATCCATATTAGGTAGGGGTGTCTGACTTCAACTTTTTTTAAAAAATGTTTAATCTTAACCCTAACCCTTTATTTGAGGGACTACGATTAAGGTAAAAAATACGTATTCCCTAACTTTTAACGCTCTTTAAAGTAATCCTGGTTTCAACGCAATAAAACGCCCAAAAATGACATTTTTTAGCCATTTTTCCTTAACTGGGGGACCCACTTGGGTCCCCATTTAGACCCAAATAACCCCAAAAACTTTTTGCCTAGGGTTAGCACTTTTAAATAGCACTAGCACTGATTTTAAAACATGGTTAGCCTTTTTTTGCGCCTAATTTCATCCCTGCAAAAGGTTTTCCCTTATCTCACAAGAATAACAAAGTTGACCCTAACCCCACATAATACTGAGATTCATGTAGTACAGACCTAGGGTTAGACCTATACCCCATTTTTTGGTCTAACTTTCTAACTTTTTCTAGGGAAACTAGATATCAAAAAGCCGCCAAAAACGTCTAGAGATACGTATATCTAACTACGTACGTGATACTTCTCAACAATAACCCCGTTTCTTAAATAGCAATGGGGTTAAGTTGAATATTTTTTTAACCCCATGACCAAACTAAGCCGTGGTTAAACACAGACTGTATTACGATCCTTGTTAGATATAAAACCCTACTTGATATCTAAAAACCGTCCTTAACCCCATGCTAGAAGTGACCCTAGGGTTAAATGGTCTATGGGGGACCCTGGGGTTGGGGTGATTATCCTAATTAGGGTTAGGGTTAGGGTTAGGGTTAGGGTTAGGGTTAGGGTTAGGGTTAGGGTTAGGGTTAGGGTTAGGGTTAGGGTTAGGGTTAGGGTTAGGGTTAGGGTTAGGGTTAGGGTTAGGGTTAGGGTTAGGACCAGGGGACCCTAATCCGTCGGTCTTTAGGTCCCCCCGGTCTAAGTGGTCCCCCAACTCAACGGTCTAGGTGGTCCCCTGCGGTCTTTAGGTCCCCCGAGGTTGCGGTCTAGAGGGTCCCCCATTAGAATAAAGAAGGAATTTTAATGTGATATAGTATTTTTTTTTAGAGTATCTGTGAGCTTTAAACCTGTATGTTACATTTAAGCTCTATGTTCTGAACAAACAATTTCTTCACTTTGCTCAAAATATGGCTCAAAACTTTTATATCGAATTTCGTAATTTTGGGTACGGTCTTTGGGTCCCCCATTAGAATAAAGAAGGAATCTTCATGCGATATAGTATTTTTTTTCAGAGTATCTGAAAGCTTTAAACCTGTATGTTTCGTTTAAGCTCTATGTTCTGAACATATTATGTTCTTTGCCTTTATTAAAAATATGGCTCAAAACTTTTATATCGAACTTAGGAATTTTAGGGGAGCGGTCTTTAGGTCCCCCATTAGAATAAAGAAGGAAACTTAATGCGATATAGTATTTTTTCTGAGAGTAGGGTTAAGCTTTAAACCTGTATGTTTCATTTAAGCTCTATGTTCTGAACATATTATGTTCTTTGACTTTATTAAAAATATGGCTCAAAACTTTTATATCCAACTTTAGGGTTTGTGCTGAATTTAATGTTGCGGTCTTTAGGTCCCCCATTAAAATAAAGAAGGAATTTAAATGCGATATAGTATTTTTTCTGAGAGTATCTAGAGGCTTAAAACCTACATGGTTAGCCTTATCTGGATGTTCTGAACAACATTTGTTCTTTGATCTATTTAAAAAAACGGCCGTAAGGGTTAGGGTTAGGGGTAGGGTTAGAGACCAAAGTTCGAGTCCGTGTTCAACTCGGTTAGTGGGTTCTAAAAATCTAGGCCTGTGATATATTATAGAGTTGGGTGTTCTGAACAACCTTTGTTCTTGGACCTTATTAAAAATGTGGCTCTGAGTCGCATTAATCTTGTCCCAAAAGAACACCCCTAAACCAGTTATTTTAACGTATAGGGGTACCTAAGTCCGATCCCCAGTAGGACCCTTATGGGTTGTTGGATACCGCTCAAATGTTCAGGGGGTGTGTATAGATGATTCATTAGGTGACTATATGCCTCAAAGATAAAAAAAAATACTTCGGGGTTTATTGTCCAACCTTATCAGGGACCAAGGTTTGAGTCCCTGTAAAGACCCGGTCGGTGGGTTCTAAGTACCCAGGCCTCAGATATATTGTAGAACTGGGTGTTCTAAACACATTTTGTTCTTTGACCTTATTAAAAATGTGGCTGTGAGTCTCATTATTCTTGTCCCAAAAGACCACCCCTAAACCAGTACTTTAACGTTATAGGGTGACCTAAGTCCGATCCCCAGTAGGACCCTTAGGGTTGTTGGATACCGCTCAAATGTTCAGGGGGTGTGTATAAATGATTTATCTAGGTGACTCTATGCCTAAAAAAGAAAAAAAATACTTAGGGGTATATGGTCCAACCTTGATCAGAGACCAAAGTTCGAGTCTCTGTAAGAACCGGTCGGTGGGTTCTAAGTACCCTGGCTTCTGATAGGTTGTAGAATTGGATGTTCTGAACAACTTTTATTCTTTGGCCTTATTAAAAATGTGGCTGTGAGGCACATTATTCTTGTCCCCAAAGCCCTTCTGATTAATTCCTATATAAAGTAGACTGAAAGTAAAGCAAAAGGCGCCTTAAGGAACAGACAGTTTGCTTTAAAAGTGTTTTTTAGGGTTACTGGGCCTATATGAACTTATATCAAACGAAAGAAACTGTTAGAAAAACTTTGATTTTTTTCTAAGGGGTACCCCTTAGACTCAAAAAAAATAAAAAAAGAAAAGTCGTTAGAATGACCCTGTGTTCGACTATAATGTAGAGTTTGACTCTCTGAACAACATTTGTTCTTTGATTTAACTAGAAATGTGGCCGGAAAGTACTTTAAACTTGTTCCAATGATCCAAATGTTATGGGGTGACCTCAGTCCGATCCCCAGTAGGACCCCAAGGGGTTGTTGGATACCGCTCAAATTTTCAGAGGGGGTGTATAAATGATTTATCTAGGTGTCTTTAGGCCTTAGAAATAAAAAAAAAGACTTTGGGGTTTATGGTCCAACTATGATCAGGGTTAGGGTTAGACCCGGGTGTAAGACCCGGTCGGTGGGTTCGGAGCATCCGGGCCTCAGATATGTTGTAGAGCTTTATGTTCTGAACAACTTGTATTCTTTGACCTTATTTAAAATATGGCTGTGAGTCTCAGTATTCTTGTCCCAAAAGCCCCACCCCCTCTGATTTGGCTGTTTTCATAGAATAACCTAAGTCCGAATGCAGGACAGAGGGGGGGTGGTGTGTTTCGGGCAGGTATAGCCTGTCCTAGAGCCATATTTCTATATAAGTGTAAGAACATAGGTTGTTAAGAAGGGTCCGGGCTACAAGGAAATGCATAGTTTATGTAGGTATTAGCAAACAGTGTAGCTCCAGATCATCTCATAACATTCGACGGTCTGTAGGTCCCCCACAGAATAACCCTAACCTCAACCCTAACCCTAGGTGGTGAGGGTGACCTTATTTGATAATTCAAAAAAAATATTTATAGGCACCTTAGAGCTCTAAAATAAGCGTTATGATGCTCAAAAATGTATGTTCTAGCCTCAGCATATCTCACTTATATCGAGATGTTCCATTTAACGAAGTTATGACAGCCGAAACACAAAACTTACCCAAATTTTGACCCTGTTTTGAGTGCGATTTAACCCAATGGCCAAGCACGTTCTTAAATATGGATTTTCTAACCATATATAAGTACATATAAGCCTTATTTTCAGTTCTTCTGAGTCTGAGCTCAGAGAAGCTTTAAACAGAGCTAAAAAATAAAGTCAAAGTAGGTAGGGGTCAAGGAGTCATTTTTGTCACTTTTTGGTCATGTTCGGAGGTCAAGCTAGGTGCTTAAAACGCCGAGTTCCCATGAGCTACTACCTGTATATTGAGTTTAGAGTTCCCTTTCCAGAAATATGAACTCAGATTATGGAATTTCCACCTAGTTCAAAAGATATGAGTATCCAAAGTAGGTAGGGGGTCTTGACTACAGCTTTTTGACAAAAAAGTATTAATCTTAAGTTATCTTTTTTATTAGAGGGACTACGATTAAGGTAAAAACAGACGTATACCCTAACTTTTTACGCTCTCAAAAGTAATCATGGTTTCAACGCAATAAAACGCCCAAAAATGACATTTTTTAGACGTTTTTGGCTAATTTTTTGGCGGTCTTTAGGTCCCCTGGGGACCTAAAGACCGCCAGAAAGTTTTTGCCTAGGGTTAGCTATTTTAAATAGCCCTAGGACTGATTTTAAAGCTGGGTTAGGCTTTTTTTACGCCTAATTTCATCCTAGCCAAAGGTTTTCCCTTATCTCACAAGATTAACAAAGTTGACCCTAACCCCAGGTAAAACTGAAATTCATGTAGTACCGACCTAGGGTTAGACCTATACCCCATTTTTTGGTCTAACTTTCTAACTTTTTCTAGGGAAACTAGATATCAAAAAAACGAAAAAAACGTCTAGAGATACGCATATCTAACAACGAACGTAATACTGCTCGACGCTAACCCACTTCTCAACTCTCCATTGGGTTAAATCAAAGTGCAATTTAACCCAATGACCAAACTAAGCCTGGGTTAGATACAAACTGTATTTTGATCGTTGTTAGATATAAAACCCTATATGATATCTTTAAACCCACTTTAACCCTCTGTTAGATATCGAAATATAGCCCAAAGGTCTTTAGGTCCCCAGGGTTAGGGTTATGGTCCTAATTAGGGTTAGGGTTAGGGTTAGGGTTAGGGTTAGGGTTAGGGTTAGGGTTAGGGTTAGGGTTAGGGTTAGGGTTAGGGTTAGGGTTAGGGTTAGGGTTAGGGTTAGGGTTAGGGTTGGGGGACCCACTTCCAGCGGTCTATGGGTCCCCCGGGTCTATGGGGTCCCCCGACTCAACGGTCTATAGGGTCCCCCGCGGTCTATGGGTCCCCCGAGCTTGCGGTCTATAGGGTCCCCCATTAGAATAAAGAAGGAAACTAAATGTGATATAGTATTTTTTTTTAGAGTATCTGTGAGCTTTAAACCTGTATGTTTCATTTAAGCTCTATGTTCTGAACATACAATTTCTTCACTTTAGCTCAAATATGGCTCAAAACTTTTATATCGAATTTCGTAATTTTCGGTACGGTCTATGGGTCCCCCATTAGAATAAAGAAGGAATCTTCATGCGATATAGTATTTTTTTTTAAAGTATCTGAGAGCTTTAAACCTGTATGTTTCATTTAAGCTCTATGTTCTGAACATATTATGTTCTTTGACTTTATTAAAAATATGGCTCAAAACTTTTATATCGAATTTCGGAATTTTAGGGGAAAGGTCTATGGGTCCCCCATTAGAATAAAGAAGGAAACTTAATGCGATATAGTATTTTTTCTGAGAGTAGGGTTAAGCTTTAAACCTGTATGTTTCATTTAAGCTCTATGTTCTGAACATATTATGTTCTTTGACTTTATTAAAAATATGGCTCAAAACTTTTATATCCAACTTTAGGGTTTATGCTGAATTTTAGGTTGCGGTCTATGGGTCCCCCATTAAAATAAAGAAGGAATTTAAATGCGATATAGTATTTTTTCTGAGAGTATCTAGAGGCTTAAAACCTACATGGTTAGCCTTATCTGGATGTTCTGAACAACATTTGTTCTTTGATCTATTTAAAAAAACGGCCGTAAGGGTTAGGGTTAGGGGTAGGGTTAGAGACCAAAGTTCGAGTCCGTGTTCAACTCGGTTAGTGGGTTCTAAAGATCTAGGCCTGTGATATATTGTAGAGTTAGGTGTTCTGAACAACCTTTGTTCTTGGACCTTATTAAAAATGTGGCTCTGAGTCGCATTAATCTTGTCCCAAAAGAACACCCCTAAACCAGTTATTTTAACGTATAGGGGTACCTAAGTCCGATCCCCAGTAGGATCCTTATGGGTTGTTGGATACCGCTCAAATGTTCAGGGGGTGTGTATAGATGATTCATTAGGTGACTATATGCCTTAAAGATAAAGAGAAATACTTCGGGGTTTATTGTCCAACCTTATCAGGGACCAAGGTTTGAGTCCCTGTAAAGACCCGGTCGGTGGGTTCTAAGTACCCAGGCCTCAGATATGTTGTAGAACTGGGTGTTCTAAACACATTTTGTTCTTTGACCTTATTAAAAATGTGGCTGTGAGTCTCATTATTCTTGTCCCAAAAGACCACCCCTAAACCAGTACTTTAACGTTATAGGGTGACCTAAGTCCGATCCCCAGTAGGACCCTTAGGGTTGTTGGATACCGCTCAAATGTTCAGGGGGTGTGTATAAATGATTTATCTAGGTGACTCTATGCCTAAAAAAGAAAAAAAATACTTAGGGGTATATGGTCCAACCTTGATCAGAGACCAAAGTTCGAGTCTCTGTAAGAACCGGTCGGTGGGTTCTAAGTACCATGGCCTCTGATAGGTTGTAGAGTTGGATGTTCTGAACAACTTTTATTCTTTGACCTTATTAAAAATGTGGCTGTGAGTCACATTATTCTTGTCCCCAAAGCCCTTCTGATGTTTTCCTATATAAAGTAGACTGAAAGTAAAGCAAAAGGCGCCTTAAGGAACAGACAGTTTGCTTTAAAAGTGGTTTTTAGGGTTACTGGGCCTATATGAACTTATATCAAACGAAAGAAACTGTTAGAAAAACTTTGATTTTTTTCTAAGGGGTACCCCTTAGACTCAAAAAAAATAAAAAAATAAAAGTCGTTAGAATGACCCTGTGTTCGACTATAATGTAGAGTTTGACTCTCTGAACAACATTTGTTCTTTGATTTAACTAGAAATGTGGCCGCAAAGTACTTTAAACTTGTTCCAATGATCCAAATGTTATGGGGTGACCTCAGTCCGATCCCCAGTAGGACCCCAAGGGGTTGTTGGATACCGCTCAAATTTTCAGAGGGGGTGTATAAATGATTTATCTAGGTGTCTTTAGGCCTTAGAAATAAAAAAAAAGACTTTGGGGTTTATGGTCCAACTATGATCAGGGTTAGGGTTAGACCCGGGTGTAAGACCCGGTCGGTGGGTTCGGAGCACCCAGGCCTCAGATATGTTGTAGAGCTTTATGTTCTGAACAACTTGTATTCTTTGACCTTATTAAAAATATGGCTGTGAGTCTCAGTATTCTTGTCCCAAAAGCCCCACCCCCTCTGATTTGGCTGTTTTCATAGAATAACCTAAGTCCGAATGCAGGACAGAGGGGGGGTGGTGTGTTTCGGGCAGGTATAGCCTGTCCTAGAGCCATATTTCTATATAAGTGTAAGAACATAGGTTGTTAAGAAGGGTCCGGGCTACAAGGAAATGCATAGTTTATGTAGGTATTAGCAAACAGTGTAGCTCCAGATCATCTCATAACATTCGACGGTCTATAGGTCCCCCACAGAATAACCCTAACCCTAACCCTAACCCTAGGTGGTGAGGGTGACCTTATTTGATAATTCAAAAAAAATATTTATAGGCACCTTAGAGCTCTAAAATAAGCGTTATGATGCTCAAAAATGTATGTTCTAGCCTCAGCATATCTCACTTATATCGAGATGTTCCATTTAACGAAGTTATGACAGCCGAAACACAAAACTTACCCAAATTTTGACCCTGTTTTGAGTGCGATTTAACCCAATGGCCAAGCACGTTCTTAAATATGGATTTTCTAACCATATATAAGTACATATAAGCCTTATTTTCAGTTATTCTGAGTCTGAGCTCAGAGAAGCTTTAAACAGAGCTAAAAAATAAAGTCAAAGTAGGTAGGGGTCAAGGAGTCATTTTTGTCACTTTTTGGTCATGTTCGGAGGTCAAGCTAGGTGACTAAAACGCCGAGTTCCCATGAGCTACTACCTGTATCTTGAGTTTAGAGTTCCGTTTCCAGAAATATGAACTCAGATTATGGAATTTCCACCTAGTTCAAAAGATATGAGTATCCAAAGTAGGTAGGGGGTCTTGACTACAGCTTTTTGACAAAAAAGTTTTAATCTTAAGTTTTCTTTTTTATTAGAGGGACTAGGATTAAGGTAAAACCAGACGTATACCCTAACTTTTTACGCTCTCAAAAGTAATCCTGGTTTCAATGCTAACCCAGGCCCCTAAATGACATTTTTTAGACGTTTTTGGCCAATTTTGATGGGGTCTATGGGTCCCCCGGGGGACCCATAGACCGCCAGAAAGTTTTTGCCTAGGGTTAGCTATTTTAAATAGCCCTAGGACTGATCTTAAGGCTGGGTTAGGCTTTTTTTACGCCTAATTTCATAATTGCCAAAGCTTTTCCCTTATCTCACAAGATTAACAAAGTTGTCCCTAACCCCAGATAATACTGAAATTCATGTAGTACCGACCTAGGGTTAGACCTATACCCCATTTTTTGACCTAACTTTCTAACTTTTTCTAGGGAAACTAGATATCAAAAAAACGAAAAAAACGTCTAGAGATACGCATATCTAACAACGAACGTACTACTGCTCGACGCTAACCCACTTCTCAACTCTCCATTGGGTTAAATCAAAGTGCGATTTAACCCAATGACCAAACTAAGCCTGGGTTAACTACTAACTGTATTTTGATCGTTGTTAGATATAAAACCCTATATGATATCTTTCAACCGACCTTAACCCTATGTTAGATATCGAGATATAGCCCAACGGTCTATGGGTCCCCTGGGTTAGGGTTACAACCCTAATTAGGGTTAGGGTTAGGGTTAGGGTTAGGACCAGGGGACCCAAATCCGTCGGTCCGTGGGTCCCCCCGGTCCCATGGGTCCCCCGACTCAACGGTCCCATGGGTCCCCCGCGGTCCGTGGGTCCCCCGAGGTTGCGGTCCCTAGGGTCCCCCATTAGAATAAAGAAGGAATTTTTATGTGATATAGTATTTTTTTTGAGAGTATCTGTGAGCTTTAAACCTGTATGTTTCTTTTAAGCTCTATGTTCTGAACATATAATTTCTTCACTTTAGCTCAAATATGGCTCAAAACTTTTATATCGAATTTCGTAGTTTTAGGTGCGGTCCGTGGGTCCCCTATTAGAATAAAGAAGGAATCTTCATGCGATATAGTATTTTTTTTGAGAATATCTGAGAGCTTTAAACCTGTATGTTTCATTTAAGCTCTATGTTCTGAACATATTATGTTCTTTGACTTTATTAAAAATATGGCTCAAAACTTTTATATCCAACTTAGGAGTTTTAGGGGAACGGTCCGTGGGTCCCCCATTAGAATAAAGAAGGAATTTTCATGTGATATAGTATTTTTTTTGAGAGTATCTGAGAGCTTTAAACCTGTATGTTTCATTTAAGCTCTTTGTTCTGAACATATTATGTTCTTTGACTTTATTAAAAATATGGCTCAAAACTTTTATATCCAACTTTAGGGTTTGTGCTGAATTTTACATTGCGGTCCCGTGGGTCCCCCATTAAAATAAAGAAGGAATTTAAATGCGATATAGTATTTTTTCTGAGAGTATCTAGAGGCTTAAAACCTACATGGTTAGCCTTATCTGGATGTTCTGAACAACATTTGTTCTTTGATCTATTTAAAAAAACGGCCGTAAGGGTTAGGGTTAGGGGTAGGGTTAGAGACCAAAGTTCGAGTCCGTGTTCAACTCGGTTAGTGGGTTCTAAAAATCTAGGCCTGTGATATATTATAGAGTTGGGTGTTCTGAACACCTTTTGTTCTTGGACCTTATTAAAAATGTGGCTCTGAGTCGCATTAATCGTGTCCCAAAAGAACACCCCTAAACCAGTTATTTTAACGTATAGGGGTACCTAAGTCCGATCCCCAGTAGGACCCTTATGGGTTGTTGGATACCGCTCAAATGTTCAGGGTGTGTGTATGAATGATTCATTAGGTGACTATATGCCTTAAAGATAAAAATAAATACTTCGGGGTTTATTGTCCAACCTTATCAGGGACCAAGGTTTGAGTCCCTGTAAAGACCCGGTCGGTGGGTTCTAAGTACCCAGGCCTCAGATAGGTTGTAGAACTGGGTGTTCTAAACACATTTTGTTCTTTGACCTTATTAAAAATGTGGCTGTGAGTCTCATTATTCTTGTCCCAAAAGACCACCCCTAAACCAGTACTTTAACGTTATAGGGTGACCTAAGTCCGATCCCCAGTAGGACCCTTAGGGTTGTTGGATACCGCTCAAATGTTCAGGGGGTGTGTATAAATGATTTATCTAGGTGAATCTATGCCTAAAAAAGAAAAGAAATACTTAGGGGTTTATGGTCCAACCTTGATCAGAGACCAAAGTTCGAGTCTCTGTAAGAACCGGTCGGTGGGTTCTAAGTACCCTTGCCTCTGATAGGTTGTAGAGTTGGATGTTCTGAACAACTTTTATTCTTTGACCTTATTAAAAATGTGGCTGTGAGTCACATTATTCTTGTCCCCAAAGCCCTTCTGATGTTTTCCTATATAAAGTAGACTGAAAGTAAAGCAAAAGGCGCCTTAAGGAACAGACAGTTTGCTTTAAAAGTGGTTTTTAGGGTTACTGGGCCTATATGAACTTATAACAAACGAAAGAAACTGTTAGAAAAACTTTGATTTTTTTCTAAGGGGTACCCCTTAGACTTAAAAAAAATAAAAAAATAAAAGTCGTTAGAATGACCCGGTTATCGACTATAATGTAGAGTTTGACTCTCTGAACAACATTTGTTCTTTGATTTAACTAGAAATGTGGCCGCAAAGTACTTTAAACTTGTTCCAATGATCCAAATGCTATGGGGTGACCTCAGTCCGATCCCCAGTAGGACCCCAAGGGGTTGTTGGATACCGCTCAAATTTTCAGAGGGGGTGTATAAATGATTTATCTAGGTGTATTTAGGCCTTAGAAATAAAAAAAAAGACTTTGGGGTTTATGGTCCAACTATGATCAGAGACCAAGGTTCGAGCCCGTGTAAGACCCGGTCGGTGGGTTCGGAGCACATAGGCCTCAGATATGTTGTAGAGCTTTATGTTCTGAACAACTTTTATTCTTTGACCTTATTAAAAATATGGCTGTGAGTCTCAGTATTCTTGTCCCAAAAGCCCCACCCCCTCTGATTTGGCTGTTTTCATAGAATAACCTAAGTCCGAATGCAGGACAGAGGGGGGGTGGTGTGTTTCGGGCAGGTATAGCCTGTCCTAGAGCCATATTTCTATATAAATGTAAGAACAAAGGTTGTTTAGAAGGGTCCGGGCTACAAGGAAATGCATAGTTTATGTAGGTATTAGCAAACAGTGTAGCTCCAGATCATTTCATAACATTCAACGGTCCTTGGGTCCCCCACAAATAACCCTAACCCTAACCGTAACCCTAGGTGGTGAAGGGTGACCTTATTTGATAATTCAAAAAAAATATTTATAGGCTCCTTAGAGCTCTAAAATAAGCGTTATGATGCTCCAAAATGTATGTTCTAGCCTCAGCATATCTCACTTATATCGAGATGTTCCATTTAACGAAGTTATGACAGCCGAAACACAGAACTTACCCAAATTTTGACCCTGATTTGAGTGCGATTTAACCCAATGGCCAAGCACGTTCTTAAATATGGATTTTCTAACCATATATAAGTACATATAAGCCTTATTTTCAGTTCTTCTGAGTCTGAGCTCAGAGAAGCTTTAAACAGAGCTAAAAAATAAAGTCAAAGTAGGTAGGGGTCAAGGAGTCATTTTTGTCACTTTTTGGTCATGTTCGGAGGTCAAGCTAGCTGCTTAAAACGCCGAGTTCCCATGAGCTACTACCTGTATATTGAGTTTAGAGTTCCGTTTCCAGAAATATGAACTCAGATTATGGAATTTCCACCTAGTTCAAAAGATATGAGTATCCAAAGTAGGTAGGGGGTCTTGACTACAGCTTTTTGACAAAAAAGTACAAAAAAGTTTTAATCTTAAGTTATCTTTTTTATTAGAGGGACTACGATTAAGGTAAAACCATACGTATACCCTAACTTTTTACGCTCTCAAAAGTAATCATGGTTTCAACGCAATAAAACGCCTAAAAATGACATTTTTTAGACGTTTTTCGCTCATTTTTTTTAGGTCCGTGGGTCCCCCGGGGACCCACGGACCGCCAGAAAGTTTTTGCCTAGGGTTAGCTATTTTAAATAGCCCTAGCATTGATCTTAAAGCTGGGTTAGGCTTTTTTTACGCCTAATTTCATCCTAGCCAAAGGTTTTCCCTTATCTCACAAGATTAACAAAGTTGACCCTAACCCCAGGTAATACTGAAATTCATGTAGTACCGACCTAGGGTTATACCTATACCCCATTTTTTGACCTAACTTTCTAACTTTTTCTAGGGAAACTAGATATCAAAATAACGAAAAAAACGTCTAGAGATACGCATATCTAACAACGAACGTACTACTGCTCGACGCTAACCCACTTCTCAACTCTCCATTGGGTTAAATCAAAGTGCAATTTAACCCAATGACCAAACTAAGCCTGGGTTAACTACAAACTGTATTTTGATCGTTGTTAGATATCAAACCCTACTTGATATCTTTAAACCCACCTTAACCCTCTTTTATTTTTCGAGATATAGCCCAACGGTCCGTGGGTCCCCTGGGTTAGGGTTATGGTCCTAATTAGGGTTAGGGTTAGGGTTAGGGTTAGGGTTAGGGTTAGGGTTAGGGTTAGGGTTAGGGTTAGGGTTAGGGTTAGGGTTAGGGTTAGGGTTAGGGTTAGGGTTAGGGTTAGGGTTAGGGTTAGGGTTAGGACCAGGGGACCCAAATCCGTCGGTCCGTGGGTCCCCCCGGTCCCATGGGTCCCCCGACTCAACGGTCCCATGGGTCCCCCGCGGTCCGTGGGTCCCCCGAGGTTGCGGTCCCTAGGGTCCCCCATTAGAATAAAGAAGGAATTTTTATGTGATATAGTATTTTTTTTGATAGTATCTGTGAGCTTTAAACCTGTATGTTTCTTTTAAGCTCTATGTTCTGAACATATAATTTCTTCACTTTAGCTCAAATATGGCTCAAAACTTTTATATCGAATTTCGTAGTTTTAGGTGCGGTCCGTGGGTCCCCTATTAGAATAAAGAAGGAATCTTCATGCGATATAGTATTTTTTTTGAGAATATCTGAGAGCTTTAAACCTGTATGTTTCATTTAAGCTCTATGTTCTGAACATATTATGTTCTTTGACTTTATTAAAAATATGGCTCAAAACTTTTATATCCAACTTAGGAGTTTTAGGGGAACGGTCCGTGGGTCCCCCATTAGAATAAAGAAGGAATTTTCATGTGATATAGTATTTTTTTTGAGAGTATCTGAGAGCTTTAAACCTGTATGTTTCATTTAAGCTCTTTGTTCTGAACATATTATGTTCTTTGACTTTACTAAAAATATGGCTCAAAACTTTTATATCCAACTTTAGGGTTTGTGCTGAATTTTACATTGCGGTCCCGTGGGTCCCCCATTAAAATAAAGAAGGAATTTAAATGCGATATAGTATTTTTTCTGAGAGTATCTAGAGGCTTAAAACCTACATGGTTAGCCTTATCTGGATGTTCTGAACAACATTTGTTCTTTGATCTATTTAAAAAAACGGCCGTAAGGGTTAGGGTTAGGGGTAGGGTTAGAGACCAAAGTTCGAGTCCGTGTTCAACTCGGTTAGTGGGTTCTAAAAATCTAGGCCTGTGATATATTATAGGGTTGGGTGTTCTGAACACCTTTTGTTCTTGGACCTTATTAAAAATGTGGCTCTGAGTCGCATTAATCGTGTCCCAAAAGAACACCCCTAAACCAGTTATTTTAACATATAGGGGTACCTAAGTCCGATCCCCAGTAGGACCCTTATGGGTTGTTGGATACCGCTCAAATGTTCAGGGGGTGTGTATGAATGATTCATTAGGTGACTATATGCCTTAAAGATAAAAATAAATACTTCGGGGTTTATTGTCCAACCTTATCAGGGACCAAGGTTTGAGTCCCTGTAAAGACCCGGTCGGTGGGTTCTAAGTACCCAGGCCTCAGATATGTTGTAGAACTGGGTGTTCTAAACACATTTTGTTCTTTGACCTTATTAAAAATGTGGCTGTGAGTCTCATTATTCTTGTCCCAAAAGACCACCCCTAAACCAGTACTTTAACGTTATAGGGTGACCTAAGTCCGATCCCCAGTAGGACCCTTAGGGTTGTTGGATACCGCTCAAATGTTCAGGGGGTGTGTATAAATGATTTATCTAGGTGACTCTATGCCTAAAAAAGAAAAGAAATACTTAGGGGTTTATGGTCCAACCTTGATCAGAGACCAAAGTTCGAGTCTCTGTAAGAACCGGTCGGTGGGTTCTAAGTACCCTGGCCTCTGATAGGTTGTAGAGTTGGATGTTCTGAACAACTTTTATTCTTTGACCTTATTAAAAATGTGGCTGTGAGTCACATTATTCTTGTCCCTAAAGCCCTTCTGATGTTTTCCTATATAAAGTAGACTGAAAGTAAAGCAAAAGGCGCCTTAAGGAACAGACAGTTTGCTTTAAAAGTGTTTTTTAGGGTTACTGGGCCTATATGAACTTATAACAAACGAAAGAAACTGTTAGAAAAACTTTGATTTTTTCTAAGGGGTACCCCTTAGACTTAAAAAAAATAAAAAAATAAAAGTCGTTAGAATGACCCGGTTATCGACTATAATGTAGAGTTTGACTCTCTGAACAACATTTGTTCTTTGATTTAACTAGAAATGTGGCCGCAAAGTACTTTAAACTTGTTCCAATGATCCAAATGCTATGGGGTGACCTCAGTCCGATCCCCAGTAGGACCCCAAGGGGTTGTTGGATACCGCTCAAATTTTCAGAGGGGGTGTATAAATGATTGATCTAGGTGTCTTTAGGCCTTAGAAATAAAAAAAAAGACTTTGGGGTTTATGGTCCAACTATGATCAGAGACCAAGGTTCGAGCCCGTGTAAGACCCGGTCGGTGGGTTCGGAGCACCCAGGCCTCAGATATGTTGTAGAGCTTTATGTTCTGAACAACTTTTATTCTTTGACCTTATTAAAAATATGGCTGTGAGTCTCAGTATTCTTGTCCCAAAAGCCCCACCCCCTCTGATTTGGCTGTTTTCATAGAATAACCTAAGTCCGAATGCAGGACAGAGGGGGGGTGGTGTGTTTCGGGCAGGTATAGCCTGTCCTAGAGCCATATTTCTATATAAATGTAAGAACAAAGGTTGTTTAGAAGGGTCCGGGCTACAAGGAAATGCATAGTTTATGTAGGTATTAGCAAACAGTGTAGCTCCAGATCATTTCATAACATTCAACGGTCCTTGGGTCCCCCACAAATAACCCTAACCCTAACCGTAACCCTAGGTGGTGAAGGGTGACCTTATTTGATAATTCAAAAAAAATATTTATAGGCACCTTAGAGCTCTAAAATAAGCGTTATGATGCTCAAAAATGTATGTTCTAGCCTCAGCATATCTCACTTATATCGAGATGTTCCATTTAACGAAGTTATGACAGCCGAAACACAGAACTTACCCAAATTTTGACCCTGTTTTGAGTGCGATTTAACCCAATGGCCAAGCACGTTCTTAAATATGGATTTTCTAACCATATATAAGTACATATAAGCCTTATTTTCAGTTCTTCTGAGTCTGAGCTCAGAGAAGCTTTAAACAGAGCTAAAAAATAAAGTCAAAGTAGGTAGGGGTCAAGGAGTCATTTTTGTCACTTTTTGGTCATGTTCGGAGGTCAAGCTAGCTGCTTAAAACGCCGAGTTCCCATGAGCTACTACCTGTATATTGAGTTTAGAGTTCCGTTTCCAGAAATATGAACTCAGATTATGGAATTTCCACCTAGTTCAAAAGATATGAGTATCCAAAGTAGGTAGGGGGTCTTGACTACAGCTTTTTGACAAAAAAGTACAAAAAAGTTTTAATCTTAAGTTATCTTTTTTATTAGAGGGACTACGATTAAGGTAAAACCATACGTATACCCTAACTTTTTACGCTCTCAAAAGTAATCATGGTTTCAACGCAATAAAACGCCTAAAAATGACATTTTTTAGACGTTTTTCGCTCATTTTTTTGAGGTCCGTGGGTCCCCCGGGGACCCACGGACCGCCAGAAAGTTTTTGCCTAGGGTTAGCTATTTTAAATAGCCCTAGCATTGATCTTAAAGCTGGGTTAGGCTTTTTTTACGCCTAATTTCATCCTAGCCAAAGGTTTTCCCTTATCTCACAAGATTAACAAAGTTGACCCTAACCCCAGGTAATACTGAAATTCATGTAGTACCGACCTAGGGTTATACCTATACCCCATTTTTTGACCTAACTTTCTAACTTTTTCTAGGGAAACTAGATATCAAAATAACGAAAAAAACGTCTAGAGATACGCATATCTAACAACGAACGTACTACTGCTCGACGCTAACCCACTTCTCAACTCTCCATTGGGTTAAATCAAAGTGCAATTTAACCCAATGACCAAACTAAGCCTGGGTTAACTACAAACTGTATTTTGATCGTTGTTAGATATCAAACCCTACTTGATATCTTTAAACCCACCTTAACCCTCTTTTATTTTTCGAGATATAGCCCAACGGTCCGTGGGTCCCCTGGGTTAGGGTTATGGTCCTAATTAGGGTTAGGGTTAGGGTTAGGGTTAGGGTTAGGGTTAGGGTTAGGGATAGGGGACCCAAATCCGTCGGTCCGTGGGTCCCCCCGGTCCCATGGGTCCCCCAACTCAACGGTCCCATGGGTCCCCCGCGGTCCGTGGGTCCCCCGAGGTTGCGGTCCCTAGGGTCCCCCATTAGAATAAAGAAGGAATTTATATGTGATATAGTATTTTTTTTTAGAGTATCTGTGAGCTTTAAACCTGTATGTTTCATTTAAGCTCTATGTTCTGAACATATAATTTCTTCACTTTGCTCAAAATATGGCTCAAAACTTTTATATCGAATTTCGTAGTTTTAGGTGCGGTCTGTGGGTCCCCCATTAGAATAAAGAAGGAATCTTCATGCGATATAGTATTTTTTTTGAAAGTATCTGAGAGCTTTAAACCTGTATGTTTCATTTAAGCTCTATGTTCTGAACATATTATGTTCTTTGACTTTATTAAAAATATGGCTCAAAACTTTTATATCCAACTTAGGAGTTTTAGGGGAACGGTCCGTGGGTCCCCCATTAGAATAAAGAAGGAATTTTCATGTGATATAGTATTTTTTTTGAGAGTATCTGAGAGCTTTAAACCTGTATGTTTCATTTAAGCTCTATGTTCTGAACATATTATGTTCTTTGACTTTATTAAAAATATGGCTCAAAACTTTTATATCCAACTTTAGGGTTTGTGCTGAATTTTATGTTGCGGTCCCTAGGGTCCCCCATTAAAATAAAGAAGGAATTTAAAGGCGATATAGTATTTTTTCTGAGAGTATCTAAAGGCTTAAAACCTACATGGTTAGCCTTATCTGGATGTTCTGAACAACATTTGTTCTTTGACCTATTTAAAAAAACCGGCCTAAAGGGTTTATATTCACACCATGATTAGAGACCAAAGTTCGAGTCCGTGTTCAACTCGGTTAGTGGGTTCTAAAAATCTAGGCCTGTGATATATTGTAGAGTTGGGTGTTCTGAACAACGTTTGTTCTTGGACCTTATTAAAAATGTGGCTCTGAGTCGCATTAATCTTGTCCCAAAAGAACACCCCTAAACCAGTTATTTTAACGTATAGGGGTACCTAAGTCCGATCCCCAGTAGGACCCTTATGGGTTGTTGGATACCGCTCAAATGTTCAGGGGGTGTGTATGAATGATTCATTAGGTGACTATATGCCTTAGAAATAAAAATAAATACTTCGAGGTTTATTGTCCAACCTTATCAGAGACCAAGGTTTGAGTCCCTGTAAAGACCCGGTCGGTGGGTTCTAAGTACCCAGGCCTCAGATATGTTGTAGAACTGGGTGTTCTAAACACATTTTGTTCTTTGACCTTATTAAAAATGTGGCTGTGAGTCTCATTATTCTTGTCCCAAAAGACCACCCCTAAACCAGTACTTTAACGTTATAGGGTGACCTAAGTCCGATCCCCAGTAGGACCCTTAGGGTTGTTGGATACCGCTCAAATGTTCAGGGGGTGTGTATAAATGATTTATCTAGGTGACTCTATGCCTAAAAAAGAAAAAAAATACTTAGGGGTTTATGGTCCAACCTTGATCAGAGACCAAAGTTCGAGTCTCTGTAAGAACCGGTCGGTGGGTTCTAAGTACCCTGGCCTCTGATAGGTTGTAGAGTTGGATGTTCTGAACAACTTTTATTCTTTGACCTTATTAAAAATGTGGCTGTGAGTCACATTAGTCTTGTCCCCAAAGCCCTTCTGATGTTTTCCTATATAAAGTAGACTGAAAGTAAAGCAAAAGGCGCCTTAAGGAACAGACAGTTTGCTTTAAAAGTGTTTTTTAGGGTTACTGGGCCTATATGAACTTATATCAAACGAAAGAAACTGTTAGAAAAACTTTGATTTTTTTCTAAGGGGTACCCCTTAGACTTAAAAAAAATAAAAAAAGAAAAGTCGTTAGAATGACCCGGTTATCGACTATAATGTAGAGTTTGACTCTCTGAACAACATTTGTTCTTTGATTTAACTAGAAATGTGGCCGCAAAGTACTTTAAACTTGTTCCAATGATCCAAATGCTATGGGGTGACCTCAGTCCGATCCCCAGTAGGACCCCAAGGGGTTGTTGGATACCGCTCAAATTTTCAGAGGGGGTGTATAAATGATTTATCTAGGTGTCTTTAGGCCTTAGAAATAAAAAAAAAGACTTTGGGGTTTATGGTCCAACTATGATCATAGACCAAGGTTCGAGCCCGTGTAAGACCCGGTCGGTGGGTTCGGAGCACCCAGGCCTCAGATATGTTGTAGAGCTTTATGTTCTGAACAACTGTTATTCTTTGACCTTATTAAAAATATGGCTGTGAGTCTCAGTATTCTTGTCCCAAAAGCCCCACCCCCTCTGATTTGGCTGTTTTCATAGAATAACCTAAGTCCGAATGCAGGACAGAGGGGGGGTGGTGTGTTTCGGGCAGGTATAGCCTGTCCTAGAGCCATATTTCTATATAAATGTAAGAACAAAGGTTGTTTAGAAGGGTCCGGGCTACAAGGAAATGCATAGTTTATGTAGGTATTAGCAAACAGTGTAGCTCCAGATCATTTCATAACATTCAACGGTCCTTGGGTCCCCCACAAATAACCCTAACCCTAACCGTAACCCTAGGTGGTGAAGGGTGACCTTATTTGATAATTCAAAAAAAATATTTATAGGCACCTTAGAGCTCTAAAATAAGCGTTATGATGCTCAAAAATGTATGTTCTAGCCTCAGCATATCTCACTTATATCGAGATGTTCCATTTAACGAAGTTATGACAGCCGAAACACAAAACTTACCCAAATTTTGACCCTGTTTTGAGTGCGATTTAACCCAATGGCCAAGCACGTTCTTAAATATGGATTTTCTAACCATATATAAGTACATATAAGCCTTATTTTCAGTTCTTCTGAGTCTGAGCTCAGAGAAGCTTTAAACAGAGCTAAAAAATAAAGTCAAAGTAGGTAGGGGTCAAGGAGTCATTTTTGTCACTTTTTGGTCATGTTCGGAGGTCAAGCTAGGTGCTTAAAACGCCGAGTTCCCATGAGCTACTACCTGTATATTGAGTTTAGAGTTCCGTTTCCAGAAATATGAATTCAGATTATGGAATTTCCACCTAGTTCAAAAGATATGAGTATCCAAAGTAGGTAGGGGGTCTTGACTACAGCTTTTTGACAAAAAAGTACAAAAAAGTTTTAATCTTAAGTTATCTTTTTTATTAGAGGGACTACGATTAAGGTAAAACCATACGTATACCCTAACTTTTTACGCTCTCAAAAGTAATCATGGTTTCAACGCAATAAAACGCCTAAAAATGACATTTTTTAGACGTTTTTCGCTCATTTTTTTGCGGTCCGTGGGTCCCCCGGGGACCCACGGACCGCCAGAAAGTTTTTGCCTAGGGTTAGCTATTTAAAATAGCCCTAGCATTGATCTTAAGGCTGGGTTAGGCTTTTTTTACGCCTAATTTCATCCTAGCCAAAGGTTTTCCCTTATCTCACAAGATTAACAAAGTTGACCCTAACCCCAGGTAATACTGAAATTCATGTAGTACCGACCTAGGGTTATACCTATACCCCATTTTTTGACCTAACTTTCTAACTTTTTCTAGGGAAACTAGATATCAAAAAAACGAAAAAAACGTCTAGAGATACGCATATCTAACAACGAACGTAATACTGCTCAACGCTAACCCACTTCTTAACTCTCCATTGGGTTAAATCAAAGTGTGATTTAACCCAATGACCAAACTAAGCCTGGGTTAGATCCAAACTGTATTTTGATCGTTGTTAGATATCAAACCCTACTTGATATCAATCAACCAACCTTAACCCTCTTTTATTTTTCGAGATATAGCCCAACGGTCCGTGGGTCCCCTGGGTTAGGGTTATAACCCTAATTAGGGTTAGGGTTAGGGTTAGGGTTAGGGTTAGGGTTAGGGTTAGGGTTAGGGTTAGGGTTAGGGTTAGGGTTAGGGTTAGGGTTAGGGTTAGGGTTAGGGTTAGGGTTAGTGGCGTTTTCGGGGACCCAAATATGGTCTATCTGGGGACACGGTCTAGGTCGGGGACCCAAGAAATGGTCTAGGCGGGGGACCCTGGTCTATAGGGGGACCCAGCCCTGGTCTATTGGGGGACCCATTAGAATAAAGAAGGAATTTTAAAGTGATATAGTATTTTTATTGAGAGTATCTGTGAGCTTTAAACCTGTATGTTTCTTTTAAGCTGGGTGTTCTGAACATGTTTTGTTCTTAGATCTAATTAAAAAAGTGGCTCCTTAACTTATTATCCAACTTTGTAGTTTTTGGTATGGTCTATTGGGGGACCCATTAAAATAAAGAAGGAATTTTAATGTGATCTAGTATTTTTTTGGAGAGTATTTGAGAGCTTTAAACCTGTATGTTTCTTTTAAGCTGGGTGTTCTGAACATGTTTTGTTCTTAGACTTAATTAAAAAAGTGGCTCCTTATACTTATATCCAACTTAGTAGTTTTATGGTATGGTCTATTGGGGGACCCGTTAAAATAAAGAAGGAATTTAAAGGCGATATAGTATTTTTTCTGAGAGTATCTGAAAGCTTAAAACCTACATGGTTAGCCTTATCTGGATGTTCTGAACAACATTTGTTCTTTGACCTATTTAAAAAAACCGGCCTAAAGGGTTATATTCACACCATGATTAGAGACCAAAGTTCGAGTCCGTGTTCGACTCGGTTAGTGGGTTCTAAAAATCTAGGCCTGTGATATGTTGTAGAGTTGGATGTTCTGAACAACATTTATTCTTAGACCTTATTAAAAATGTGGCTCTGAGTCACATTAATCTTGTCCCAAAAGAACACCCCTAAACCATTTACTTTAACGTTATAGGGTGACCTAAGTCCGATCCCCAGTAGGACCCTTAGGGTTGTTGGATACCGCTCAAATGTTCAGGGGATGTGTATAAATGATTTATCTAGGTAACTCTATGCCTAAAAAATAAAAAAATATACTTCGGGGTTTATGGTCCAACCTTGTCAGAGACCAAGGTTTGAGTCCCTGTAAAGACCCGGTCGGTGGGTTCTAAGTACCTAGGCCTCAGATATGTTGTAAAGATGGGTGTTCTAAACATCTTTTATTCTTTGACATTATTTAAAATGTGGCTGTGAGTCTCATTATTATTGTCCCAAAAGACCACCCCTAAACCAGTACTTTAACGTTATAGGGTGACCTAAGTCCGATCCCCAGTAGGACCCTAAGGGTTGTTGGATACCGCTCAAATTTTCAGGGGATGTGTATAAATGATTTATTTAGGTGACTCTATGCCTAAAAAATACAAAAAAATACTTAGGGGTTTATGGTCCAACCATGATCAGAGACCAAAGTTCGAGTCTCTGTAGGACCCGGTCGGTGGGTTCTAAGTACCTTGGCCTCAGATATGTTGTAGAGCTGGATGTTCTGAACATCTTTTATTCTTTGACTTTATTAAAAATGTGGCTGTGGGTCACATTATTTTTGTCCCCAAAGCCCTTCTGATTTTTCCTATATAAAGTAGACTGAAAGTAAAGCAAAAGGCGCCTTAAGGAATAGACAGTTTGCTTTAAAAGTGTTTTTTAGGGTTACTGGGCCTATATGAACTTGAAACAAACCAAAGAAACTGTTAGAAAAACTTTTATTTTTTTCAAGAAAACTCTAAGGGGTACCCCTTAGACTCAATAAAAAAAAAAAAAAAAAGGCGTTAGAATAACCCGGTTTTCGACTATAATGTAGAGTTTGACTCTCTGAACAACATTTGTTCTTTGATATATTTAGAAATGTGGCCGAAAAGTACTTTAACCTTGTTCCAATGATCCAAATGATATGGGGTGACCTCAGTCCGATCCCCAGTAGGACCCTAAGGGGTTGTTGGATACCGCTCAAATTTTCAGAGGGGGTGTATAAATGATTTATCTAGGTGACATTAGGCCTTAAAAATAGAAAAAAAGACTTTGGGGTTTATGGTCCCCCTATGGTCAAAGACCAAGGATCGAGCCCGTGCAAGACCCGGTTGGTGGGTTCTAAGTACCCGGGCCTCAGATATGTTGTAGAGCTGTATGTTCTGAACAACTTTTATTCTTTGACCTTATTAAAAGTATGGCTGTGAGTCTCAGTATTCTTGTCCCAAAAGCCCCACCCCCTCTGATTTGGCTGTTTTCATAGAATAACCTAAGTCCGAATGCAGGACAGAGGGGGGGTGGTGTGTTTCGGGCAGGTATAGCCTGTCCTAGAGCCATATTTCTATATAAGTGAAAGAACAAAGGTTGTTCAGAAGGGTCCGGGCTACAAGGAAATGCATAGTTTATGTAGGTATTAGCAAACAGTGTAGCTCCAGATCATCTCATAACATTTATGGTCTATGGGTCCCCCAAACCCCAACCCTAACCCTAGGTGGAGATAGGGTGACCTTATTTGAAAATTCAAAAAATATATTTATAGACACCTTAGAGCTCTAAAATAAGCGCTAGGCTGCTCAAAAATGTCTGTTCTAGCCTCAGCAAGTCTCACTTATATCGAGATGTTCCATTTAACGAAGTTATGACAGCCGAAACACTAACCCTAACCCAATTTTTGACCCTGTTTTGAGTTAGACATAATAGAGTGGCCAAGAACGTTCTTAAATATGGATTTTCTAACCACATATCAGTACATATAAGCCTTATTTTCAGTTCTTCTGAGTCTGAGCTCAATGAAGCTTTAAACAGAGCTCAAAAAAAAAATCAAAGTAGGTAGGGGTCAAGGAGTCATTTTTGTCACTTTTTGGTCATGTTCGGAGGTCAAGCTAGGTGACTAAAACGCCGAGTTCCCATGAGCTACTACCTGTATCTTGAGTTTAGAGTTCCGTTTCCAGAAATATGAACTCAGATTATGGAATTTCCACCTAGTTCAAAAGATATGAGTATCCATATTAGGTAGGGGTGTCTGACTTCAACTTTTTTTTAAAAATGTTTAATCTTAACCCTAACCCTTTATTTGAGGGACTACGATTAAGGTAAAAAATACGTATTCCCTAACTTTTAACGCTCTTTAAAGTAATCCTGGTTTCAACGCAATAAAACGCCCAAAAATGACATTTTTTAGCCATTTTTCCTTAACTGGGGGACCCACTTGGGTCCCCATTTAGACCCCAATAACCCCAAAAACTTTTTGCCTAGGGTTAGCACTTTTAAATAGCACTAGCACTGATTTTAAAACATGGTTAGCCTTTTTTTGCGCCTAATTTCATCCCTGCAAAAGGTTTTCCCTTATCTCACAAGAATAACAAAGTTGACCCTAACCCCACATAATACTGAGATTCATGTAGTACAGACCTAGGGTTAGACCTATACCCCATTTTTTGGTCTAACTTTCTAACTTTTTCTAGGGAAACTAGATATCAAAATATCGCCAAAAACGTCTAGAGATACGTATATCTAACTACGTACGTGATACTTCTCAACAATAACCCCGTTTCTTAAATAGCATTGGGGTTAAGTTGAATATTTTTTTAACCCCATGACCAAACTAAGCCGTGGTTAAACACAGACTGTATTACGATCCTTGTTAGATATAAATCCCTACTTGATATCTAAAAACCATCCTTAACCCCATGTTAGAAGTACCCCTAGGGTTAAATGGTCTATGGGGGACCCTGGGGTTGGGGTGATTATCCTAATTAGGGTTAGGGTTAGGGTTAGGGTTAGGGTTAGGGTTAGGGTTAGGGTTAGGGTTAGGGTTAGGGTTAGGGTTAGGGTTAGGGTTAGGGTTAGGGTTAGGGTTAGGGTTAGGGTTAGGGTTAGGGTTGTTGACGCCAGATAGGGTCCCTCACAATGACGCCAGGAGTGGGTCCCCGCGCCATGTGAGGGACCCATGAGGGACCCGAAAAAATTTGCGCGTCATAGAGCGTCATTTTCAGGGACCCTCACAACCAATAACCTGACGCTCATAGGGTCCCTCCGGGTCCCTCACATGACGCTCAACGGACCCTCTAGGGACCTACTTTGGGGGTACTGGGGATAGGTTTAGGGGGCATTCTGGGGGCTGGGGAACACCTGTATCTATCATCAGAAGTCTTCTAAAGATATCCCCGTGCATAGCTAAGCCCTAACTGGAATTTTAGGGTTAGGGTTAGGGTTAGGGTTAGGGATATTTTTTCAACTTTTTCATTTTATAGGGGTCATTTTGAAGGTCACTAGCTACATAGCCAATTGAGCTAAAAATATGGGGAATACCTCTATCGCTTCGCAGAAGTCCAAAGAAGACATCCCTGTAAAAAGATATTCGTTATTTGTAATATTTTGGGTTCAGGGCAGGGTTAAAGTTAGGGTTGGGGTTCGGGCTAGTTGTCCGAATTGGGACTAGTGCTTAGGTTGCCCGGAAGTACCCGGATGTGACATATAATGTGGGGATTGATGTTCTGAACAAGTTTTGTTCTTATACCTATCAAGAAATGTGTCTGTAATTCAACTTATACGTGGCCAAAGTACCCCAAATACTTGTGCACTATTGTGCTTGGTCATGGTTCGGTACGGACCGTCCATGGAGAACCCGGATTTTCACATATTAGGTAGAACATGACATTCTGAACAACTTTTGTTCTTACACTTATATAGAATTATGGCTCTAAACCAAGTTATACGTGGCCAAAGAGTACCTATAATTGTGTTTGGTCATGGTTCGGTACGGACCGTTTCTAAGGACCCGGATTCACATATCTATTAGAGCTTGACATTCTAAACAACTTTTGTTCTTGCACTTATTTAGAAATGTGTCTCTAAGTCAACGTATTTGTGGTCAAAAGTACCATTTTTGTGCTCTTATACAATGGCTTGGGCATGGTTCGGTGCGGACCGTTATTAAGAACCCGGATGTTATTTATATTGTAGAGCGTGATAGTCTTAACAACTTTTGTTCTTATACCTAATTAGAAATGTGTCTCTAAGTCAAGTTATTCGGGGTCACAGGGAGCCCCTAACTGCTTTTTGATACTTTGAGAAGCCACCACAGACAGACGGACAAACGTACGAGCCATATTGTTATATGTTTCGTTAGATTGGTTCAATGGGTTAACCATGGGGGTAAATAATAGTTTATATCTATGCAAATAATAAATATATAGCATGAACTGTGTTGAACATATAAATAAATTGAGTCTTTGTAAAAAAACGAATTTAAATTAATTATTGAAGTTATTATTCACTATCTATACTTCTAAAATACTTATCTGGACTCCCTGTAAAAAGTTCGGAGCGATCCGGCACTCCCTTCGAGTTTCGGATTTTTGACCCCCTCCTGCATCGAATATGTGTTTTAAAAAGAGGGGTGGGCTATTGGGAACAAGTATAATGTGACTCAGAGCCATATCTCGATATAAGTGTAAGAACAAAACTTGTTCAGAATATCCAGCTCTACATTCTATCAGAAACCGGAGTCCATAGAACCCACCGACCGGGTCCAGCGAGGTCTCGAACCTTGGTCTCTGGTTAGGGTGGGACCATAAGCCCAAAATCATATTTTTTTTAATTGTTTGTCTATATTACCTTAGATACATCATTTGTGGACCCTCTCTGAAAATTAGATCCTAATCGGACAACTCCTTCCGGTCCTACGGGGACTCGGACTTAGGTCACCCCCTCAAAATAAAATGTTTGGGGTAAGAATAATGTGACTTCCGGTCATATTTTTAATTATGTCAAAGAATAAAAGTTGCTTAGAACGTCAAACTCTACATTATACTCGAAGACGGGGTCATTCTAAAAACTTTTTTTTTTTTTTTTTTTTTCGGTAAGGGGTACCCCTTAGAATTTTTTTTTTTTTTTTGGAAAATAGAATGATCTAGTTTTTTGATATACTGTGGGGATTTATATTCTGAACAACTTTTATTCTTTGACATTATTAGAAATATGACCGGAAGTCACCGAACGGGTCATAATAGGACTTCGCCCTTAACCTTAACCTTAACCCTAACCTTAACCTTATTGTTAGGGGGGGGGGTCAGTATAATGTGACTTAGAGACATATTTCGATATAAGTATAAGAAGAAAAGTTGTTTGGAACATCGAGCTCTACAACATACTCGAACCCTGGACCCTTAGAACCCACCGACCGGGTCATACGAAGACTCGAACCTTGGTCCCTAATAAGGGTGGGACCCAAGACCCATTTCTAAGGACCCGGATTCACATATCTTGTAGAGCTTGACATTCTAAACAACTTTTGTTCTTGCACTTATTTAGAAATGTGTCTCTAAGGTGGTCAAAAGTACCCTCTTTGTGCTCTTATACAAGTGTACTTGGGCATGGTTCGGTGCGGTCCGTTATTAAGAACCCGGATGTTATTTATATTGTAGAGCGTGATAGTCTCAACAACTTTTGTTCTTATACCTAGTTAGAAATGTGTCTCTAAGTCAAGTTATTCGGGGTCACAGGGAGCCCCTAACTACTTGCATAGGTCTTTATGGACCTTCTGTGTCCCGTACGCACAGACGGACAGCCCAGACAGCCATTTATAAGCTGTTCTGTAACGTCTATGGTATGGAGTTACAGGATTGAGTGTCCATTAGTGTCACCTTTGGTCCCTTTGGCATATATGAGCCATATAAGGTGAGTAGGGGTACCATGTATCACTTATTTTCAACATAATATCTCGTCCGTACAGACGCACGCACAGTCCAGACTTAAAAGTTAACACTTGCTTTATGTAGCCCGGTATCTAGTTAATATATATTCGAAGTTTCAAAGCTCTATCGTCTTAAATGTGTTAGATACAGGCAGTTAAATGAGGCATATTAGTGCTTTTTGACGAGTGTTGCATGCTTGTAAAGCCCCACAGACAGACGGACGAACGTACGAGCCATATTGTTATATGTATCGTTAGAGTGGATCAATGGGTTAACCATGGGGGTAAATAATAGTTTATATCTATGCAAATAAAACATATATAGCATGAAATGTGAATAAATTGAGTACTTGTACTTAGCAATTTCATCGAATAAAAAATTAATTTAAATTAATTATTTGAAGTTTTAATTTACTATATAAGTGTTGTCCTAGAACCATATTTACAGGATTTATATACCATTTAGAGCACAGTTGACGAAATGGGGTATAACAGGGGTGACGAATTTGGGTAAGTAAGTAAGAGGGGGTGGGCTATTTGGCACAAGTATAATGTGACTTAGAGCCATATTTCGATATAAGTATAAGAACAAAAGTTGTTTAGAATATCGAGTTCTACATTCTATTAGAAACCCGGGTCCTTAGAACCCACCGACCGGCTCATAGGAGGACTCGAACCTTGGTCCCTAATAAGGGTGGGACCCAAGACCATGAATTGATTTTTGATCTTAATGGACCCATATATACTTCTAGAATACTCATCTGGACTCCCTGTGATAATTTGGGAGGGATCCGACACCCCCTTCGGGTTTCGGATTTTTGACCCCCTCCTTCATAGAAGATGTCTGTAAAAGAGGGGTGGGCTATGTGGAACAAGTATAATGTGACTCAGAGCCATATCTCGATATAAGTGTAAGAACAAAAGTTGTTCAGAATATCGAGCTCTACATTCTATCAGAAACCGGAGTCCAAAGAACCCACCGACCGGGTCATAGGAGGTCTCGAACCTTGGTCTCTGGTAAGGGTGGGACCAGAAACCCAAAATCATATTTTTTTTATTTTCTTTTCTATATTATGTTAGATCAATCATTTATAGACCCTCCCTGATAATTGGATCCTAATCGGACAACTCCTTCCGGTCCTACGGGGACTCGGACTTAGGTCACCCCCTCAAAATTTAATGTTTGGGGTAAGAATAATGTGACTTCCGGTCATATTTTTAATTATGTCAAAGAATAAAAGTTGCTTAGAACGTCAAACTCTACATTAAACTCGAAGACGGGGTCATTCTAAGGTCAAACTAAAAAATATTTTTTTGAGGGTAAGGGGTACCCCTTAGAATTTTTTTTTTTTTTTTTTAAAGTTAGAATGATCTAGTTTTTTTATATAATGTAGAAATTAATGTTCTGAACAACTTTTATTCTTTGACATTATTAGAAATATCACCGGAAGTCACATTATTCTTGTCCCAAACACCAAAATGTGAGGGGGTGGGGTGTTATGAGCAGGAATAACTTGACCTTGAGCCATATTTCTTAATAAGTGTAAGAACAAAACCTGTTAACACGATCTAGGTCTACATTATGGCCAAGTTTCAGCTTTGTAGCACCCCTAATAAGGGAGAAAAACCTAACCCTAAGTACCCAAAACGCTAACCCTAGGTCAGGGACCCATGGGCGTCAGAGGGCTCAAAATTTCATCGGAGGGACCTTTTTAAAAAATTCATATAAAAAAAACTAACAGTCCTATAGGGCTGAAACTTATAGGATCTATAGAGATATGTTTGATCTATATATCCCCCCCTTCACTTATATCGAGATGTGCATAGGAATGAAAAAATATAGGTGCGAACCTAAAAGTACCCCCCAAAAAAAAAGTTACCTTAACTTTACATCATTGTCATAAATCTAATCTTAAGTATTTTGAGTTCATTTTAAGACTCTTTATAGATCAAAGTCTCCTCTATAGGAATCCGTCGTCACATATAACCTCCTATACCCTTAAAAAATTATAGAGGCCGCGCAAGTGACAAGGGTCCTTCAACAAAAAAAATCCCAAAATTCGTCATTTTCTCACAAAAAGTTAGGGTAGTAATACGCCGAGTTCACATGTTCTACTACCTGTATCTGCAGGGATATCTTCCGTGAACAGGATGTGAACTTTTCAGAGCATATTTCCACACAGTTTCTGAGATATGAGTGAAACAAAGATGTCGGTCGAGGGACCCAAAAAAAAAAAAAAAAACAGTTTTTTTTTTTTTTAAGCTTTGCTCTTAATAGGAGGCTTAAACCCAAAAACACCTATCTCCCAACTTTTCGATCCCCACAAGCTCTAAAAAAATCAGAGCTCTAGCTCTACTAGAAAGTCCCCAAATCGGCCCCCAAAAATGCGCGCCAACCACAACCATAACCATTTTTTTGGTCTTTTTTTTTTTTGACCTTCCCAAGGTCATAGGGGGCTGAAATTTCTCATGTGACCTATTTTTGACCCCAATTCCATTTCCCCAAAGTTTGAATGCTTATCTCACAAGAATAAAAAAAATGATCTTAACCCAAGGTAATTTAGAGTTCTAAGTGGGACCACTGGGATACCCCAACCTACCAACCTTTTTCTCTTCCTCGGTTAAGTTTTTTTTCAAAGCAAGGGTTAGGGTTAGGGTTAGGGTTAGGGTTAGGGTTAGGGTTAGGGTTAGGGTTAGGGTTAGGGTTAGGGTTAGGGTTAGGGTTAGGGTTAGGGTTAGGGTTAGGGTTAGGGTTAGGGTTAGGGTTAGGGTTAGGGTTAGGGTTAGGGTTAGGGTTAGGGTTAGGGTTAGGGTTAGGGTTAGGGTTAGGGTTAGGGTTAGGGTTAGGGTTAGGGTTAGGGTTAGGGTTAGGGTTAGGGTTAGGGTTAGGGTTAGGGTTAGGGTTAGGGTTAGGGTTAGGGTTAGGGTTAGGGTTAGGGTTAGGGTTAGGGTTAGGGTTAGGGTTTAGGGTTAGGGTTAGGGTTAGGGTTAGGGTTAGGGTTAGGGTTAGGGTTAGGGTTAGGGTTAGGGTTAGGGTTAGGGTTAGGGTTAGGGTTAGGGTTAGGGTTAGGGTTAGGGTTAGGGTTAGGGTTAGGGTTAGGGTTAGGGTTAGGGTTAGGGTTAGGGTTAGGGTTAGGGTTAGGGTTAGGGTTAGGGTTAGGGTTAGGGTTAGGGTTAGGGTTAGGGTTAGGGTTAGGGTTAGGGTTAGGGTTAGGGTTAGGGTTAGGGTTAGGGTTAGGGTTAGGGTTAGGGTTAGGGTTAGGGTTAGGGTTAGGGTTAGGGTTAGGGTTAGGGTTAGGGTTAGGGTTAGGGTTAGGGTTAGGGTTAGGGTTAGGGTTAGGGTTAGGGTTAGGGTTAGGGTTAGGGTTAGGGTTAGGGTTAGGGTTAGGGTTAGGGTTAGGGTTAGGGTTAGGGTTAGGGTTAGGGTTAGGGTTAGGGTTAGGGTTAGGGTTAGGGTTAGGGTTAGGGTTAGGGTTAGGGTTAGGGTTAGGGTTAGGGTTAGGGTTAGGGTTAGGGTTAGGGTTAGGGTTAGGGTTAGGGTTAGGGTTAGGGTTAGGGTTAGGGTTAGGGTTAGGGTTAGGGTTAGGGTTAGGGTTAGGGTTAGGGTTAGGGTTAGGGTTAGGGTTAGGGTTAGGGTTAGGGTTAGGGTTAGGGTTAGGGTTAGGGTTAGGGTTAGGGTTAGGGTTAGGGTTAGGGTTAGGGTTAGGGTTAGGGTTAGGGTTAGGGTTAGGGTTAGGGTTAGGGTTAGGGTTAGGGTTAGGGTTAGGGTTAGGGTTAGGGTTAGGGTTAGGGTTAGGGTTAGGGTTAGGGTTAGGGTTAGGGTTAGGGTTAGGGTTAGGGTTAGGGTTAGGGTTAGGGTTAGGGTTAGGGTTAGGGTTAGGGTTAGGGTTAGGGTTAGGGTTAGGGTTAGGGTTAGGGTTAGGGTTAGGGTTAGGGTTAGGGTTAGGGTTAGGGTTAGGGTTAGGGTTAGGGTTAGGGTTAGGGTTAGGGTTAGGGTTAGGGTTAGGGTTAGGGTTAGGGTTAGGGTTAGGGTTAGGGTTAGGGTTAGGGTTAGGGTTAGGGTTAGGGTTAGGGTTAGGGTTAGGGTTAGGGTTAGGGTTAGGGTTAGGGTTAGGGTTAGGGTTAGGGTTAGGGTTAGGGTTAGGGTTAGGGTTAGGGTTAGGGTTAGGGTTAGGGTTAGGGTTAGGGTTAGGGTTAGGGTTAGGGTTAGGGTTAGGGTTAGGGTTAGGGTTAGGGTTAGGGTTAGGGTTAGGGTTAGGGTTAGGGTTAGGGTTAGGGTTAGGGTTAGGGTTAGGGTTAGGGTTAGGGTTAGGGTTAGGGTTAGGGTTAGGGTTAGGGTTAGGGTTAGGGTTAGGGTTAGGGTTAGGGTTAGGGTTAGGGTTAGGGTTAGGGTTAGGGTTAGGGTTAGGGTTAGGGTTAGGGTTAGGGTTAGGGTTAGGGTTAGGGTTAGGGTTAGGGTTAGGGTTAGGGTTAGGGTTAGGGTTAGGGTTAGGGTTAGGGTTAGGGTTAGGGTTAGGGTTAGGGTTAGGGTTAGGGTTAGGGTTAGGGTTAGGGTTAGGGTTAGGGTTAGGGTTAGGGTTAGGGTTAGGGTTAGGGTTAGGGTTAGGGTTAGGGTTAGGGTTAGGGTTAGGGTTAGGGTTAGGGTTAGGGTTAGGGTTAGGGTTAGGGTTAGGGTTAGGGTTAGGGTTAGGGTTAGGGTTAGGGTTAGGGTTAGGGTTAGGGTTAGGGTTAGGGTTAGGGTTAGGGTTAGGGTTAGGGTTAGGGTTAGGGTTAGGGTTAGGGTGAGGGTTAGGGTTAGGGTTAGGGTTAGGGTTAGGGTTAGGGTTAGGGTTAGGGTTAGGGTTAGGGTTAGGGTTAGGGTTAGGGTTAGGGTTAGGGTTAGGGTTAGGGTTAGGGTTAGGGTTAGGGTTAGGGTTAGGGTTAGGGTTAGGGTTAGGGTTAGGGTTAGGGTTAGGGTTAGGGTTAGGGTTAGGGTTAGGGTTAGGGTTAGGGTTAGGGTTAGGGTTAGGGTTAGGGTTAGGGTTAGGGTTAGGGTTAGGGTTAGGGTTAGGGTTAGGGTTAGGGTTAGGGTTAGGGTTAGGGTTAGGGTTAGGGTTAGGGTTAGGGTTAGGGTTAGGGTTAGGGTTAGGGTTAGGGTTAGGGTTAGGGTTAGGGTTAGGGTTAGGGTTAGGGTTAGGGTTAGGGTTAGGGTTAGGGTTAGGGTTAGGGTTAGGGTTAGGGTTAGGGTTAGGGTTAGGGTTAGGGTTAGGGTTAGGGTTAGGGTTAGGGTTAGGGTTAGGGTTAGGGTTAGGGTTAGGGTTAGGGTTAGGGTTAGGGTTAGGGTTAGGGTTAGGGTTAGGGTTAGGGTTAGGGTTAGGGTTAGGGTTAGGGTTAGGGTTAGGGTTAGGGTTAGGGTTAGGGTTAGGGTTAGGGTTAGGGTTAGGGTTAGGGTTAGGGTTAGGGTTAGGGTTAGGGTTAGGGTTAGGGTTAGGGTTAGGGTTAGGGTTAGGGTTAGGGTTAGGGTTAGGGTTAGGGTTAGGGTTAGGGTTAGGGTTAGGGTTAGGGTTAGGGTTAGGGTTAGGGTTAGGGTTAGGGTTAGGGTTAGGGTTAGGGTTAGGGTTAGGGTTAGGGTTAGGGTTAGGGTTAGGGTTAGGGTTAGGGTTAGGGTTAGGGTTAGGGTTAGGGTTAGGGTTAGGGTTAGGGTTAGGGTTAGGGTTAGGGTTAGGGTTAGGGTTAGGGTTAGGGTTAGGGTTAGGGTTAGGGTTAGGGTTAGGGTTAGGGTTAGGGTTAGGGTTAGGGTTAGGGTTAGGGTTAGGGTTAGGGTTAGGGTTAGGGTTAGGGTTAGGGTTAGGGTTAGGGTTAGGGTTAGGGTTAGGGTTAGGGTTAGGGTTAGGGTTAGGGTTAGGGTTAGGGTTAGGGTTAGGGTTAGGGTTAGGGTTAGGGTTAGGGTTAGGGTTAGGGTTAGGGTTAGGGTTAGGGTTAGGGTTAGGGTTAGGGTTAGGGTTAGGGTTAGGGTTAGGGTTAGGGTTAGGGTTAGGGTTAGGGTTAGGGTTAGGGTTAGGGTTAGGGTTAGGGTTAGGGTTAGGGTTAGGGTTAGGGTTAGGGTTAGGGTTAGGGTTAGGGTTAGGGTTAGGGTTAGGGTTAGGGTTAGGGTTAGGGTTAGGGTTAGGGTTAGGGTTAGGGTTAGGGTTAGGGTTAGGGTTAGGGTTAGGGTTAGGGTTAGGGTTAGGGTTAGGGTTAGGGTTAGGGTTAGGGTTAGGGTTAGGGTTAGGGTTAGGGTTAGGGTTAGGGTTAGGGTTAGGGTTAGGGTTAGGGTTAGGGTTAGGGTTAGGGTTAGGGTTAGGGTTAGGGTTAGGGTTAGGGTTAGGGTTAGGGTTAGGGTTAGGGTTAGGGTTAGGGTTAGGGTTAGGGTTAGGGTTAGGGTTAGGGTTAGGGTTAGGGTTAGGGTTAGGGTTAGGGTTAGGGTTAGGGTTAGGGTTAGGGTTAGGGTTAGGGTTAGGGTTAGGGTTAGGGTTAGGGTTAGGGTTAGGGTTAGGGTTAGGGTTAGGGTTAGGGTTAGGGTTAGGGTTAGGGTTAGGGTTAGGGTTAGGGTTAGGGTTAGGGTTAGGGTTAGGGTTAGGGTTAGGGTTAGGGTTAGGGTTAGGGTTAGGGTTAGGGTTAGGGTTAGGGTTAGGGTTAGGGTTAGGGTTAGGGTTAGGGTTAGGGTTAGGGTTAGGGTTAGGGTTAGGGTTAGGGTTAGGGTTAGGGTTAGGGTTAGGGTTAGGGTTAGGGTTAGGGTTAGGGTTAGGGTTAGGGTTAGGGTTAGGGTTAGGGTTAGGGTTAGGGTTAGGGTTAGGGTTAGGGTTAGGGTTAGGGTTAGGGTTAGGGTTAGGGTTAGGGTTAGGGTTAGGGTTAGGGTTAGGGTTAGGGTTAGGGTTAGGGTTAGGGTTAGGGTTAGGGTTAGGGTTAGGGTTAGGGTTAGGGTTAGGGTTAGGGTTAGGGTTAGGGTTAGGGTTAGGGTTAGGGTTAGGGTTAGGGTTAGGGTTAGGGTTAGGGTTAGGGTTAGGGTTAGGGTTAGGGTTAGGGTTAGGGTTAGGGTTAGGGTTAGGGTTAGGGTTAGGGTTAGGGTTAGGGTTAGGGTTAGGGTTAGGGTTAGGGTTAGGGTTAGGGTTAGGGTTAGGGTTAGGGTTAGGGTTAGGGTTAGGGTTAGGGTTAGGGTTAGGGTTAGGGTTAGGGTTAGGGTTAGGGTTAGGGTTAGGGTTAGGGTTAGGGTTAGGGTTAGGGTTAGGGTTAGGGTTAGGGTTAGGGTTAGGGTTAGGGTTAGGGTTAGGGTTAGGGTTAGGGTTAGGGTTAGGGTTAGGGTTAGGGTTAGGGTTAGGGTTAGGGTTAGGGTTAGGGTTAGGGTTAGGGTTAGGGTTAGGGTTAGGGTTAGGGTTAGGGTTAGGGTTAGGGTTAGGGTTAGGGTTAGGGTTAGGGTTAGGGTTAGGGTTAGGGTTAGGGTTAGGGTTAGGGTTAGGGTTAGGGTTAGGGTTAGGGTTAGGGTTAGGGTTAGGGTTAGGGTTAGGGTTAGGGTTAGGGTTAGGGTTAGGGTTAGGGTTAGGGTTAGGGTTAGGGTTAGGGTTAGGGTTAGGGTTAGGGTTAGGGTTAGGGTTAGGGTTAGGGTTAGGGTTAGGGTTAGGGTTAGGGTTAGGGTTAGGGTTAGGGTTAGGGTTGTTGACGCCAGATAGGGTCCCTCACAATGACGCCAGGAGTGGGTCCCCGCGCCATGTGAGGGACCCATGAGGGACCCGAAAAAATTTGCGCGTCATAGAGCGTCATTTTCAGGGACCCTCACAACCAATAACCTGACGCTCATAGGGTCCCTCAGGGTCCCTCACATGACGCTCAAAGGACCCTCTAGGGACCTACTTTGGGGGTACTGGGGATAGGTTTAGGGGGCATTCTGGGGGCTGGGGAACACCTGTATCTATCATCAGAAGTCTTCTAAAGATATCCCCGTGCATAGCTAAGCCCTAACTGGAATTTTAGGGTTAGGGTTAGGGTTAGGGTTAGGGATATTTTTTCAACTTTTTCATTTTATAGGGGTCATTTTGAAGGTCACTAGCTACATAGCCAATTGAGCTAAAATATGGGGAATACCTCTATCGCTTCGCAGAAGTCCAAAGAAGACATCCCTGTAAAAAGATATTCGTTATTTGTAATATTTTGGGTTCAGGGAAGGGTTAAAGTTAGGGTTGGGGTTCGGGCTAGTTGTCCGAATTGGGACTAGTGCTTAGGTTGCCCGGAAGTACCCGGATGTGACATATAATGTGGGGATTGATGTTCTGAACAAGTTTTGTTCTTATACCTATCAAGAAATGTGTCTGTAATTCAACTTATACGTGGCCAAAGTACCCCAAATACTTGTGCACTATTGTGCTTGGTCATGGTTCGGTACGGACCGTCACTGGAGAACCCGGATTTTCACATATTAGGTAGAACATGACATTCTGAACAACTTTTGTTCTTACACTTATATAGAATTATGGCTCTAAACCAAGTTATACGTGGCCAAAGAGTACCTATAATTGTGTTTGGTCATGGTTCGGTACGGACCGTTTCTAAGGACCCGGATTCACATATCTATTAGAGCTTGACATTCTAAACAACTTTTGTTCTTGCACTTATTTAGAAATGTGTCTCTAAGTCAACGTATTTGTGGTCAAAAGTACCATTTTTGTGCTCTTATACAATGGCTTGGGCATGGTTCGGTGCGGACTGTTATTAAGAACCCGGATGTTATTTATATTGTAGAGCGTGATAGTCTTAACAACTTTTGTTCTTATACCTAATTAGAAATGTGTCTCTAAGTCAAGTTATTCGGGGTCACAGGGAGCCCCTAACTGCTTTTTGATACTTTGAGAAGCCACCACAGACAGACGGACAAACGTACGAGCCATATTGTTATATGTTTCGTTAGATTGGTTCAATGGGTTAACCATGGGGGTAAATAATAGTTTATATCTATGCAAATAATAAATATATAGCATGAACTGTGTTGAACATATAAATAAATTGAGTCTTTGTAAAAAAACGAATTTAAATTAATTATTGAAGTTATTATTCACTATCTATACTTCTAAAATACTTATCTGGACTCCCTGTAAAAAGTTCGGAGCGATCCGGCACTCCCTTCGAGTTTCGGATTTTTGACCCCCTCCTGCATCGAATATGTGTTTTAAAAAGAGGGGTGGGCTATTGGGAACAAGTATAATGTGACTCAGAGCCATATCTCGATATAAGTGTAAGAACAAAACTTGTTCAGAATATCCAGCTCTACATTCTATTAGAAACCGGAGTCCATAGAACCCACCGACCGGGTCCAGCGAGGTCTCGAACCTTGGTCTCTGGTTAGGGTGGGACCATAAGCCCAAAATCATATTTTTTTTAATTGTTTGTCTATATTACCTTAGATACATCATTTGTGGACCCTCTCTGAAAATTAGATCCTAATCGGACAACTCCTTCCGGTCCTACGGGGACTCGGACTTAGGTCACCCCCTCAAAATAAAATGTTTGGGGTAAGAATAATGTGACTTCCGGTCATATTTTTAATTATGTCAAAGAATAAAAGTTGCTTAGAACGTCAAACTCTACATTATACTCGAAGACGGGGTCATTCTAAAAACTTTTTTTTTTTTTTTTTTTTTCGGTAAGGGGTACCCCTTAGAATTTTTTTTTTTTTTTTGGAAAATAGAATGATCTAGTTTTTTGATATACTGTGGGGATTTATATTCTGAACAACTTTTATTCTTTGACATTATTAGAAATATGACCGGAAGTCACCGAACGGGTCATAATAGGACTTCGCCCTTAACCTTAACCTTAACCCTAACCTTAACCTTATTGTTAGGGGGGGGGTCAGTATAATGTGACTTAGAGACATATTTCGATATAAGTATAAGAAGAAAAGTTGTTTGGAACATCGAGCTCTACAACATACTCGAACCCTGGACCCTTAGAACCCACCGACCGGGTCATACGAAGACTCGAACCTTGGTCCCTAATAAGGGTGGGACCCAAGACCCATTTCTAAGGACCCGGATTCACATATCTTGTAGAGCTTGACATTCTAAACAACTTTTGTTCTTGCACTTATTTAGAAATGTGTCTCTAAGGTGGTCAAAAGTACCCTCTTTGTGCTCTTATACAAGTGTACTTGGGCATGGTTCGGTGCGGTCCGTTATTAAGAACCCGGATGTTATTTATATTGTAGAGCGTGATAGTCTCAACAACTTTTGTTCTTATACCTAGTTAGAAATGTGTCTCTAAGTCAAGTTATTCGGGGTCACAGGGAGCCCCTAACTACTTGCATAGGTCTTTATGGATCTTCTGTGTCCCGTACGCACAGACGGACAGCCCAGACAGCCATTTATAAGCTGTTCTGTAACGTCTATGGTATGGAGTTACAGGATTGAGTGTCCATTAGTGTCACCTTTGGTCCCTTTGGCATATATGAGCCATATAAGGTGAGTAGGGGTACCATGTATCACTTATTTTCAACATAATATCTCGTCCGTACAGACGCACGCACAGTCCAGACTTAAAAGTTAACACTTGCTTTATGTAGCCCGGTATCTAGTTAATATATATTCGAAGTTTCAAAGCTCTATCGTCTTAAATGTGTTAGATACAGGCAGTTAAATGAGGCATATTAGTGCTTTTTGACGAGTGTTGCATGCTTGTAAAGCCCCACAGACAGACGGACGAACGTACGAGCCATATTGTTATATGTATCGTTAGAGTGGATCAATGGGTTAACCATGGGGGTAAATAATAGTTTATATCTATGCAAATAAAACATATATAGCATGAAATGTGAATAAATTGAGTACTTGTACTTAGCAATTTCATCGAATAAAAAATTAATTTAAATTAATTATTTGAAGTTTTAATTTACTATATAATTGTTGTCCTAGAACCATATTTACAGGATTTATATACCATTTAGAGCACAGTTGACGAAATGGGGTATAACAGGGGTGACGAATTTGGGTAAGTAAGTAAGAGGGGGTGGGCTATTTGGCACACGTATAATGTGACTTAGAGCCATATTTCGATATAAGTATAAGAACAAAAGTTGTTTAGAATATCGAGTTCTACATTCTATTAGAAACCCGGGTCCTTAGAACCCACCGACCGGCTCATAGGAGGACTCGAACCTTGGTCCCTAATAAGGGTGGGACCCAAGACCATGAATTGATTTTTGATCTTAATGGACCCATATATACTTCTAGAATACTCATCTGGACTCCCTGTGATAATTTGGGAGGGATCCGACACCCCCTTCGGGTTTCGGATTTTTGACCCCCTCCTTCATAGAAGATGTCTGTAAAAGAGGGGTGGGCTATGTGGAACAAGTATAATGTGACTCAGAGCCATATCTCGATATAAGTGTAAGAACAAAAGTTGTTCAGAATATCGAGCTCTACATTCTATCAGAAACCGGAGTCCAAAGAACCCACCGACCGGGTCATAGGAGGTCTCGAACCTTGGTCTCTGGTAAGGGTGGGACCAGAAACCCAAAATCATATTTTTTTTATTTTCTTTTCTATATTATGTTAGATCAATCATTTATAGACCCTCCCTGATAATTGGATCCTAATCGGACAACTCCTTCCGGTCCTACGGGGACTCGGACTTAGGTCACCCCCTCAAAATTTAATGTTTGGGGTAAGAATAATGTGACTTCCGGTCATATTTTTAATTATGTCAAAGAATAAAAGTTGCTTAGAACGTCAAACTCTACATTATACTCGAAGACGGGGTCATTCTAAGGTCAAACTAAAAAATATTTTTTTGAGGGTAAGGGGTACCCCTTAGAATTTTTTTTTTTTTTTTTAAAGTTAGAATGATCTAGTTTTTTTATATAATGTAGAGATTAATGTTCTGAACAACTTTTATTCTTTGACATTATTAGAAATATCACCGGAAGTCACATTATTCTTGTCCCAAACACCAAAATGTGAGGGGGTGGGGTGTTATGAGCAGGAATAACTTGACCTTGAGCCATATTTCTTAATAAGTGTAAGAACAAAACCTGTTAACACGATCTAGGTCTACATTATGGCCAAGTTTCAGCTTTGTAGCACCCCTAATAAGGGAGAAAAACCTAACCCTAGGTACCCAAAACGCTAACCCTAGGTCAGGGACCCATGGGCGTCAGAGGGCTCAAAATTTCATCGGAGGGACCTTTTTAAAAAATTCATATAAAAAAAACTAACAGCCCTATAGGGCTGAAACTTATAGGATCTATAGAAATATGTTTGATCTATATATCCCCCCCTTCACTTATATCGAGATGTGCATAGGAATGAAAAAATATAGGTGCGAACCTAAAAGTACCCCCAAAAAAAAAAGTTACCTTAACTTTACATCATTGTCATAAATCTAATCTTAAGTATTTTGAGTTCATTTTAAGACTCTTTATAGATCAAAGTCTCCTCTATAGGAATCCGTCGTCACATATAACCTCCTATACCCTTAAAAAATTATAGAGGCCGCGCAAGTGACAAGGGTCCTTCAACAAAAAAAATCCCAAAATTCGTCATTTTCTCACAAAAAGTTAGGGTAGTAATACGCCGAGTTCACATGTTCTACTACCTGTATCTGCAGGGATATCTTCCGTGAACAGGATGTGAACTTTTCAGAGCATATTTCCACACAGTTTCTGAGATATGAGTGAAACAAAGATGTCGGTCGAGGGACCCAAAAAAAAAAAAAAAAACAGTTTTTTTTTTTTTTAAGCTTTGCTCTTAATAGGAGGCTTAAACCCAAAAACACCTATCTCCCAACTTTTCGATCCCCACAAGCTCTAAAAAAATCAGAGCTCTAGCTCTACTAGAAAGTCCCCAAATCGGCCCCCAAAAAAGCGCGCCAACCACAACCATAACCATTTTTTTGGTCTTTTTTTTTTTTGACCTTCCCAAGGTCATAGGGGGCTGAAATTTCTCATGTGACCTATTTTTGACCCCAATTCCATTTCCCCAAAGTTTGAATGCTTATCTCACAAGAATAAAAAAAATGATCTTAACCCAAGGTAATTTAGAGTTCTAAGTGGGACCACTGGGATACCCCAACCTACCAACCTTTTTCTCTTCCTCGGTTAAGTTTTTTTTCAAAGCATGGGGATATCAAAAACCAAAAAAACGCCCTACGGGTCAAAAAATTATCTAAACCCTAGGGTGAATTTTAAGGGGTTTTTATTTTCCATCTCACTAAAAAAAAGTTATATATATTAAATTTTTGAGTGTCATATGTGGTTCCTCTGGGATCACTTTATAATTTCAATCCCTATCCCCTATCAAAATCCCTATCATATCCCTACTATAGGAGAATAGATATTACATAAAGGACCCTTAGAGCGTCATCTGTGAGGGACCCATAGCGCACAACCCTAATTAGGGTTAGGGTTAGGGTTAGGGTTAGGGTTAGGGTTAGGGTTAGGGTTAGGGTTAGGGTTAGGGTTAGGGTTAGGGTTAGGGTTAGGGTTAGGGTTAGGGTTAGGGTTAGGGTTAGGGTTAGGGTTAGGGTTAGGGTTAGGGTTAGGGTTAGGGTTAGGGTTAGGGTTAGGGTTAGGGTTAGGGTTAGGGTTAGGGTTAGGGTTAGGGTTAGGGTTAGGGTTAGGGTTAGGGTTAGGGTTAGGGTTAGGGTTAGGGTTAGGGTTAGGGTTAGGGTTAGGGTTAGGGTTAGGGTTAGGGTTAGGGTTAGGGTTAGGGTTAGGGTTAGGGTTAGGGTTAGGGTTAGGGTTAGGGTTAGGGTTAGGGTTAGGGTTAGGGTTAGGGTTAGGGTTAGGGTTAGGGTTAGGGTTAGGGTTAGGGTTAGGGTTAGGGTTAGGGTTAGGGTTAGGGTTAGGGTTAGGGTTAGGGTTAGGGTTAGGGTTAGGGTTAGGGTTAGGGTTAGGGTTAGGGTTAGGGTTAGGGTTAGGGTTAGGGTTAGGGTTAGGGTTAGGGTTAGGGTTAGGGTTAGGGTTAGGGTTAGGGTTAGGGTTAGGGTTAGGGTTAGGGTTAGGGTTAGGGTTAGGGTTAGGGTTAGGGTTAGGGTTAGGGTTAGGGTTAGGGTTAGGGTTAGGGTTAGGGTTAGGGTTAGGGTTAGGGTTAGGGTTAGGGTTAGGGTTAGGGTTAGGGTTAGGGTTAGGGTTAGGGTTAGGGTTAGGGTTAGGGTTAGGGTTAGGGTTAGGGTTAGGGTTAGGGTTAGGGTTAGGGTTAGGGTTAGGGTTAGGGTTAGGGTTAGGGTTAGGGTTAGGGTTAGGGTTAGGGTTAGGGTTAGGGTTAGGGTTAGGGTTAGGGTTAGGGTTAGGGTTAGGGTTAGGGTTAGGGTTAGGGTTAGGGTTAGGGTTAGGGTTAGGGTTAGGGTTAGGGTTAGGGTTAGGGTTAGGGTTAGGGTTAGGGTTAGGGTTAGGGTTAGGGTTAGGGTTAGGGTTAGGGTTAGGGTTAGGGTTAGGGTTAGGGTTAGGGTTAGGGTTAGGGTTGTTGACGCCAGATAGGGTCCCTCACAATGACGCCAGGAGTGGGTCCCCGCGCCATGTGAGGGACCCATGAGGGACCCGAAAAAATTTGCGCGTCATAGAGCGTCATTTTCAGGGACCCTCACAACCAATAACCTGACGCTCATAGGGTCCCTCAGGGTCCCTCACATGACGCTCAAAGGACCCTCTAGGGACCTACTTTGGGGGTACTGGGGATAGGTTTAGGGGGCATTCTGGGGGCTGGGGAACACCTGTATCTATCATCAGAAGTCTTCTAAAGATATCCCCGTGCATAGCTAAGCCCTAACTGGAATTTTAGGGTTAGGGTTAGGGTTAGGGTTAGGGATATTTTTTCAACTTTTTCATTTTATAGGGGTCATTTTGAAGGTCACTAGCTACATAGCCAATTGAGCTAAAAATATGGGGAATACCTCTATCGCTTCGCAGAAGTCCAAAGAAGACATCCCTGTAAAAAGATATTCGTTATTTGTAATATTTTGGGTTCAGGGAAGGGTTAAAGTTAGGGTTGGGGTTCGGGCTAGTTGTCCGAATTGGGACTAGTGCTTAGGTTGCCCGGAAGTACCCGGATGTGACATATAATGTGGGGATTGATGTTCTGAACAAGTTTTGTTCTTATACCTATCAAGAAATGTGTCTGTAATTCAACTTATACGTGGCCAAAGTACCCCAAATACTTGTGCACTATTGTGCTTGGTCATGGTTCGGTACGGACCGTCACTGGAGAACCCGGATTTTCACATATTAGGTAGAACATGACATTCTGAACAACTTTTGTTCTTACACTTATATAGAATTATGGCTCTAAACCAAGTTATACGTGGCCAAAGAGTACCTATAATTGTGTTTGGTCATGGTTCGGTACGGACCGTTTCTAAGGACCCGGATTCACATATCTATTAGAGCTTGACATTCTAAACAACTTTTGTTCTTGCACTTATTTAGAAATGTGTCTCTAAGTCAACGTATTTGTGGTCAAAAGTACCATTTTTGTGCTCTTATACAATGGCTTGGGCATGGTTCGGTGCGGACTGTTATTAAGAACCCGGATGTTATTTATATTGTAGAGCGTGATAGTCTTAACAACTTTTGTTCTTATACCTAATTAGAAATGTGTCTCTAAGTCAAGTTATTCGGGGTCACAGGGAGCCCCTAACTGCTTTTTGATACTTTGAGAAGCCACCACAGACAGACGGACAAACGTACGAGCCATATTGTTATATGTTTCGTTAGATTGGTTCAATGGGTTAACCATGGGGGTAAATAATAGTTTATATCTATGCAAATAATAAATATATAGCATGAACTGTGTTGAACATATAAATAAATTGAGTCTTTGTAAAAAAACGAATTTAAATTAATTATTGAAGTTATTATTCACTATCTATACTTCTAAAATACTTATCTGGACTCCCTGTAAAAAGTTCGGAGCGATCCGGCACTCCCTTCGAGTTTCGGATTTTTGACCCCCTCCTGCATCGAATATGTGTTTTAAAAAGAGGGGTGGGCTATTGGGAACAAGTATAATGTGACTCAGAGCCATATCTCGATATAAGTGTAAGAACAAAACTTGTTCAGAATATCCAGCTCTACATTCTATTAGAAACCGGAGTCCATAGAACCCACCGACCGGGTCCAGCGAGGTCTCGAACCTTGGTCTCTGGTTAGGGTGGGACCATAAGCCCAAAATCATATTTTTTTTAATTGTTTGTCTATATTACCTTAGATACATCATTTGTGGACCCTCTCTGAAAATTAGATCCTAATCGGACAACTCCTTCCGGTCCTACGGGGACTCGGACTTAGGTCACCCCCTCAAAATAAAATGTTTGGGGTAAGAATAATGTGACTTCCGGTCATATTTTTAATTATGTCAAAGAATAAAAGTTGCTTAGAACGTCAAACTCTACATTATACTCGAAGACGGGGTCATTCTAAAAACTTTTTTTTTTTTTTTTTTTTTCGGTAAGGGGTACCCCTTAGAATTTTTTTTTTTTTTTTGGAAAATAGAATGATCTAGTTTTTTGATATACTGTGGGGATTTATATTCTGAACAACTTTTATTCTTTGACATTATTAGAAATATGACCGGAAGTCACCGAACGGGTCATAATAGGACTTCGCCCTTAACCTTAACCTTAACCCTAACCTTAACCTTATTGTTAGGGGGGGGGTCAGTATAATGTGACTTAGAGACATATTTCGATATAAGTATAAGAAGAAAAGTTGTTTGGAACATCGAGCTCTACAACATACTCGAACCCTGGACCCTTAGAACCCACCGACCGGGTCATACGAAGACTCGAACCTTGGTCCCTAATAAGGGTGGGACCCAAGACCCATTTCTAAGGACCCGGATTCACATATCTTGTAGAGCTTGACATTCTAAACAACTTTTGTTCTTGCACTTATTTAGAAATGTGTCTCTAAGGTGGTCAAAAGTACCCTCTTTGTGCTCTTATACAAGTGTACTTGGGCATGGTTCGGTGCGGTCCGTTATTAAGAACCCGGATGTTATTTATATTGTAGAGCGTGATAGTCTCAACAACTTTTGTTCTTATACCTAGTTAGAAATGTGTCTCTAAGTCAAGTTATTCGGGGTCACAGGGAGCCCCTAACTACTTGCATAGGTCTTTATGGATCTTCTGTGTCCCGTACGCACAGACGGACAGCCCAGACAGCCATTTATAAGCTGTTCTGTAACGTCTATGGTATGGAGTTACAGGATTGAGTGTCCATTAGTGTCACCTTTGGTCCCTTTGGCATATATGAGCCATATAAGGTGAGTAGGGGTACCATGTATCACTTATTTTCAACATAATATCTCGTCCGTACAGACGCACGCACAGTCCAGACTTAAAAGTTAACACTTGCTTTATGTAGCCCGGTATCTAGTTAATATATATTCGAAGTTTCAAAGCTCTATCGTCTTAAATGTGTTAGATACAGGCAGTTAAATGAGGCATATTAGTGCTTTTTGACGAGTGTTGCATGCTTGTAAAGCCCCACAGACAGACGGACGAACGTACGAGCCATATTGTTATATGTATCGTTAGAGTGGATCAATGGGTTAACCATGGGGGTAAATAATAGTTTATATCTATGCAAATAAAACATATATAGCATGAAATGTGAATAAATTGAGTACTTGTACTTAGCAATTTCATCGAATAAAAAATTAATTTAAATTAATTATTTGAAGTTTTAATTTACTATATAATTGTTGTCCTAGAACCATATTTACAGGATTTATATACCATTTAGAGCACAGTTGACGAAATGGGGTATAACAGGGGTGACGAATTTGGGTAAGTAAGTAAGAGGGGGTGGGCTATTTGGCACACGTATAATGTGACTTAGAGCCATATTTCGATATAAGTATAAGAACAAAAGTTGTTTAGAATATCGAGTTCTACATTCTATTAGAAACCCGGGTCCTTAGAACCCACCGACCGGCTCATAGGAGGACTCGAACCTTGGTCCCTAATAAGGGTGGGACCCAAGACCATGAATTGATTTTTGATCTTAATGGACCCATATATACTTCTAGAATACTCATCTGGACTCCCTGTGATAATTTGGGAGGGATCCGACACCCCCTTCGGGTTTCGGATTTTTGACCCCCTCCTTCATAGAAGATGTCTGTAAAAGAGGGGTGGGCTATGTGGAACAAGTATAATGTGACTCAGAGCCATATCTCGATATAAGTGTAAGAACAAAAGTTGTTCAGAATATCGAGCTCTACATTCTATCAGAAACCGGAGTCCAAAGAACCCACCGACCGGGTCATAGGAGGTCTCGAACCTTGGTCTCTGGTAAGGGTGGGACCAGAAACCCAAAATCATATTTTTTTTATTTTCTTTTCTATATTATGTTAGATCAATCATTTATAGACCCTCCCTGATAATTGGATCCTAATCGGACAACTCCTTCCGGTCCTACGGGGACTCGGACTTAGGTCACCCCCTCAAAATTTAATGTTTGGGGTAAGAATAATGTGACTTCCGGTCATATTTTTAATTATGTCAAAGAATAAAAGTTGCTTAGAACGTCAAACTCTACATTATACTCGAAGACGGGGTCATTCTAAGGTCAAACTAAAAAATATTTTTTTGAGGGTAAGGGGTACCCCTTAGAATTTTTTTTTTTTTTTTTAAAGTTAGAATGATCTAGTTTTTTTATATAATGTAGAGATTAATGTTCTGAACAACTTTTATTCTTTGACATTATTAGAAATATCACCGGAAGTCACATTATTCTTGTCCCAAACACCAAAATGTGAGGGGGTGGGGTGTTATGAGCAGGAATAACTTGACCTTGAGCCATATTTCTTAATAAGTGTAAGAACAAAACCTGTTAACACGATCTAGGTCTACATTATGGCCAAGTTTCAGCTTTGTAGCACCCCTAATAAGGGAGAAAAACCTAACCCTAGGTACCCAAAACGCTAACCCTAGGTCAGGGACCCATGGGCGTCAGAGGGCTCAAAATTTCATCGGAGGGACCTTTTTAAAAAATTCATATAAAAAAAACTAACAGCCCTATAGGGCTGAAACTTATAGGATCTATAGAAATATGTTTGATCTATATATCCCCCCCTTCACTTATATCGAGATGTGCATAGGAATGAAAAAATATAGGTGCGAACCTAAAAGTACCCCCAAAAAAAAAAGTTACCTTAACTTTACATCATTGTCATAAATCTAATCTTAAGTATTTTGAGTTCATTTTAAGACTCTTTATAGATCAAAGTCTCCTCTATAGGAATCCGTCGTCACATATAACCTCCTATACCCTTAAAAAATTATAGAGGCCGCGCAAGTGACAAGGGTCCTTCAACAAAAAAAATCCCAAAATTCGTCATTTTCTCACAAAAAGTTAGGGTAGTAATACGCCGAGTTCACATGTTCTACTACCTGTATCTGCAGGGATATCTTCCGTGAACAGGATGTGAACTTTTCAGAGCATATTTCCACACAGTTTCTGAGATATGAGTGAAACAAAGATGTCGGTCGAGGGACCCAAAAAAAAAAAAAAAAACAGTTTTTTTTTTTTTTAAGCTTTGCTCTTAATAGGAGGCTTAAACCCAAAAACACCTATCTCCCAACTTTTCGATCCCCACAAGCTCTAAAAAAATCAGAGCTCTAGCTCTACTAGAAAGTCCCCAAATCGGCCCCCAAAAAAGCGCGCCAACCACAACCATAACCATTTTTTTGGTCTTTTTTTTTTTTGACCTTCCCAAGGTCATAGGGGGCTGAAATTTCTCATGTGACCTATTTTTGACCCCAATTCCATTTCCCCAAAGTTTGAATGCTTATCTCACAAGAATAAAAAAAATGATCTTAACCCAAGGTAATTTAGAGTTCTAAGTGGGACCACTGGGATACCCCAACCTACCAACCTTTTTCTCTTCCTCGGTTAAGTTTTTTTTCAAAGCATGGGGATATCAAAAACCAAAAAAACGTCTAGGGGGATTATAAATCCCTACGGGTCAAAAAATTATCTAAACCCTAGGGTGAATTTTAAGGGGTTTTTATTTTCCATCTCACTAAAAAAAAGTTATATATATTAAATTTTTGAGTGTCATATGTGGTTCCTCTGGGATCACTTTATAATTTCAATCCCTATCCCCTATCAAAATCCCTATCATATCCCTACTATAGGAGAATAGATATTACATAAAGGACCCTTAGAGCGTCATCTGTGAGGGACCCATAGCGCACAACCCTAATTAGGGTTAGGGTTAGGGTTAGGGTTAGGGTTAGGGTTAGGGTTAGGGTTAGGGTTAGGGTTAGGGTTAGGGTTAGGGTTAGGGTTAGGGTTAGGGTTAGGGTTAGGGTTAGGGTTAGGGTTAGGGTTAGGGTTAGGGTTAGGGTTAGGGTTAGGGTTAGGGTTAGGGTTAGGGTTAGGGTTAGGGTTAGGGTTAGGGTTAGGGTTAGGGTTAGGGTTAGGGTTAGGGTTAGGGTTAGGGTTAGGGTTAGGGTTAGGGTTAGGGTTAGGGTTAGGGTTAGGGTTAGGGTTAGGGTTAGGGTTAGGGTTAGGGTTAGGGTTAGGGTTAGGGTTAGGGTTAGGGTTAGGGTTAGGGTTAGGGTTAGGGTTAGGGTTAGGGTTAGGGTTAGGGTTAGGGTTAGGGTTAGGGTTAGGGTTAGGGTTAGGGTTAGGGTTAGGGTTAGGGTTAGGGTTAGGGTTAGGGTTAGGGTTAGGGTTAGGGTTAGGGTTAGGGTTAGGGTTAGGGTTAGGGTTAGGGTTAGGGTTAGGGTTAGGGTTAGGGTTAGGGTTAGGGTTAGGGTTAGGGTTAGGGTTAGGGTTAGGGTTAGGGTTAGGGTTAGGGTTAGGGTTAGGGTTAGGGTTAGGGTTAGGGTTAGGGTTAGGGTTAGGGTTAGGGTTAGGGTTAGGGTTAGGGTTAGGGTTAGGGTTAGGGTTAGGGTTAGGGTTAGGGTTAGGGTTAGGGTTAGGGTTAGGGTTAGGGTTAGGGTTAGGGTTAGGGTTAGGGTTAGGGTTAGGGTTAGGGTTAGGGTTAGGGTTAGGGTTAGGGTTAGGGTTAGGGTTAGGGTTAGGGTTAGGGTTAGGGTTAGGGTTAGGGTTAGGGTTAGGGTTAGGGTTAGGGTTAGGGTTAGGGTTAGGGTTAGGGTTAGGGTTAGGGTTAGGGTTAGGGTTAGGGTTAGGGTTAGGGTTAGGGTTAGGGTTAGGGTTAGGGTTAGGGTTAGGGTTAGGGTTAGGGTTAGGGTTAGGGTTAGGGTTAGGGTTAGGGTTAGGGTTAGGGTTAGGGTTAGGGTTAGGGTTAGGGTTAGGGTTAGGGTTAGGGTTAGGGTTAGGGTTAGGGTTAGGGTTAGGGTTAGGGTTAGGGTTAGGGTTAGGGTTAGGGTTAGGGTTAGGGTTAGGGTTAGGGTTAGGGTTAGGGTTAGGGTTAGGGTTAGGGTTAGGGTTAGGGTTAGGGTTAGGGTTAGGGTTAGGGTTAGGGTTAGGGTTAGGGTTAGGGTTAGGGTTAGGGTTAGGGTTAGGGTTAGGGTTAGGGTTAGGGTTAGGGTTAGGGTTAGGGTTAGGGTTAGGGTTAGGGTTAGGGTTAGGGTTAGGGTTAGGGTTAGGGTTAGGGTTAGGGTTAGGGTTAGGGTTAGGGTTAGGGTTAGGGTTAGGGTTAGGGTTAGGGTTAGGGTTAGGGTTAGGGTTAGGGTTAGGGTTAGGGTTAGGGTTAGGGTTAGGGTTAGGGTTAGGGTTAGGGTTAGGGTTAGGGTTAGGGTTAGGGTTAGGGTTAGGGTTAGGGTTAGGGTTAGGGTTAGGGTTAGGGTTAGGGTTAGGGTTAGGGTTAGGGTTAGGGTTAGGGTTAGGGTTAGGGTTAGGGTTAGGGTTAGGGTTAGGGTTAGGGTTAGGGTTAGGGTTAGGGTTAGGGTTAGGGTTAGGGTTAGGGTTAGGGTTAGGGTTAGGGTTAGGGTTAGGGTTAGGGTTAGGGTTAGGGTTAGGGTTAGGGTTAGGGTTAGGGTTAGGGTTAGGGTTAGGGTTAGGGTTAGGGTTAGGGTTAGGGTTAGGGTTAGGGTTAGGGTTAGGGTTAGGGTTAGGGTTAGGGTTAGGGTTAGGGTTAGGGTTAGGGTTAGGGTTAGGGTTAGGGTTAGGGTTAGGGTTAGGGTTAGGGTTAGGGTTAGGGTTAGGGTTAGGGTTAGGGTTAGGGTTAGGGTTAGGGTTAGGGTTAGGGTTAGGGTTAGGGTTAGGGTTAGGGTTAGGGTTAGGGTTAGGGTTAGGGTTAGGGTTAGGGTTAGGGTTAGGGTTAGGGTTAGGGTTAGGGTTAGGGTTAGGGTTAGGGTTAGGGTTAGGGTTAGGGTTAGGGTTAGGGTTAGGGTTAGGGTTAGGGTTAGGGTTAGGGTTAGGGTTAGGGTTAGGGTTAGGGTTAGGGTTAGGGTTAGGGTTAGGGTTAGGGTTAGGGTTAGGGTTAGGGTTAGGGTTAGGGTTAGGGTTAGGGTTAGGGTTAGGGTTAGGGTTAGGGTTAGGGTTAGGGTTAGGGTTAGGGTTAGGGTTAGGGTTAGGGTTAGGGTTAGGGTTAGGGTTAGGGTTAGGGTTAGGGTTAGGGTTAGGGTTAGGGTTAGGGTTAGGGTTAGGGTTAGGGTTAGGGTTAGGGTTAGGGTTAGGGTTAGGGTTAGGGTTAGGGTTAGGGTTAGGGTTAGGGTTAGGGTTAGGGTTAGGGTTAGGGTTAGGGTTAGGGTTAGGGTTAGGGTTAGGGTTAGGGTTAGGGTTAGGGTTAGGGTTAGGGTTAGGGTTAGGGTTAGGGTTAGGGTTAGGGTTAGGGTTAGGGTTAGGGTTAGGGTTAGGGTTAGGGTTAGGGTTAGGGTTAGGGTTAGGGTTAGGGTTAGGGTTAGGGTTAGGGTTAGGGTTAGGGTTAGGGTTAGGGTTAGGGTTAGGGTTAGGGTTAGGGTTAGGGGTTAGGGTTAGGGTTAGGGTTAGGGTTAGGGTTAGGGTTAGGGTTAGGGTTAGGGTTAGGGTTAGGGTTAGGGTTAGGGTTAGGGTTAGGGTTAGGGTTAGGGTTAGGGTTAGGGTTAGGGTTAGGGTTAGGGTTAGGGTTAGGGTTAGGGTTAGGGTTAGGGTTAGGGTTAGGGTTAGGGTTAGGGTTAGGGTTAGGGTTAGGGTTAGGGTTAGGGTTAGGGTTAGGGTTAGGGTTAGGGTTAGGGTTAGGGTTAGGGTTAGGGTTAGGGTTAGGGTTAGGGTTAGGGTTAGGGTTAGGGTTAGGGTTAGGGTTAGGGTTAGGGTTAGGGTTAGGGTTAGGGTTAGGGTTAGGGTTAGGGTTAGGGTTAGGGTTAGGGTTAGGGTTAGGGTTAGGGTTAGGGTTAGGGTTAGGGTTAGGGTTAGGGTTAGGGTTAGGGTTAGGGTTAGGGTTAGGGTTAGGGTTAGGGTTAGGGTTAGGGTTAGGGTTAGGGTTAGGGTTAGGGTTAGGGTTAGGGTTAGGGTTAGGGTTAGGGTTAGGGTTAGGGTTAGGGTTAGGGTTAGGGTTAGGGTTAGGGTTAGGGTTAGGGTTAGGGTTAGGGTTAGGGTTAGGGTTAGGGTTAGGGTTAGGGTTAGGGTTAGGGTTAGGGTTAGGGTTAGGGTTAGGGTTAGGGTTAGGGTTAGGGTTAGGGTTAGGGTTAGGGTTAGGGTTAGGGTTAGGGTTAGGGTTAGGGTTAGGGTTAGGGTTAGGGTTAGGGTTAGGGTTAGGGTTAGGGTTAGGGTTAGGGTTAGGGTTAGGGTTAGGGTTAGGGTTAGGGTTAGGGTTAGGGTTAGGGTTAGGGTTAGGGTTAGGGTTAGGGTTAGGGTTAGGGTTAGGGTTAGGGTTAGGGTTAGGGTTAGGGTTAGGGTTAGGGTTAGGGTTAGGGTTAGGGTTAGGGTTAGGGTTAGGGTTAGGGTTAGGGTTAGGGTTAGGGTTAGGGTTAGGGTTAGGGTTAGGGTTAGGGTTAGGGTTAGGGTTAGGGTTAGGGTTAGGGTTAGGGTTAGGGTTAGGGTTAGGGTTAGGGTTAGGGTTAGGGTTAGGGTTAGGGTTAGGGTTAGGGTTAGGGTTAGGGTTAGGGTTAGGGTTAGGGTTAGGGTTAGGGTTAGGGTTAGGGTTAGGGTTAGGGTTAGGGTTAGGGTTAGGGTTAGGGTTAGGGTTAGGGTTAGGGTTAGGGTTAGGGTTAGGGTTAGGGTTAGGGTTAGGGTTAGGGTTAGGGTTAGGGTTAGGGTTAGGGTTAGGGTTAGGGTTAGGGTTAGGGTTAGGGTTAGGGTTAGGGTTAGGGTTAGGGTTAGGGTTAGGGTTAGGGTTAGGGTTAGGGTTAGGGTTAGGGTTAGGGTTAGGGTTAGGGTTAGGGTTAGGGTTAGGGTTAGGGTTAGGGTTAGGGTTAGGGTTAGGGTTAGGGTTAGGGTTAGGGTTAGGGTTAGGGTTAGGGTTAGGGTTAGGGTTAGGGTTAGGGTTAGGGTTAGGGTTAGGGTTAGGGTTAGGGTTAGGGTTAGGGTTAGGGTTAGGGTTAGGGTTAGGGTTAGGGTTAGGGTTAGGGTTAGGGTTAGGGTTAGGGTTAGGGTTAGGGTTAGGGTTAGGGTTAGGGTTAGGGTTAGGGTTAGGGTTAGGGTTAGGGTTAGGGTTAGGGTTAGGGTTAGGGTTAGGGTTAGGGTTAGGGTTAGGGTTAGGGTTAGGGTTAGGGTTAGGGTTAGGGTTAGGGTTAGGGTTAGGGTTAGGGTTAGGGTTAGGGTTAGGGTTAGGGTTAGGGTTAGGGTTAGGGTTAGGGTTAGGGTTAGGGTTAGGGTTAGGGTTAGGGTTAGGGTTAGGGTTAGGGTTAGGGTTAGGGTTAGGGTTAGGGTTAGGGTTAGGGTTAGGGTTAGGGTTAGGGTTAGGGTTAGGGTTAGGGTTAGGGTTAGGGTTAGGGTTAGGGTTAGGGTTAGGGTTAGGGTTAGGGTTAGGGTTAGGGTTAGGGTTAGGGTTAGGGTTAGGGTTAGGGTTAGGGTTAGGGTTAGGGTTAGGGTTAGGGTTAGGGTTAGGGTTAGGGTTAGGGTTAGGGTTAGGGTTAGGGTTAGGGTTAGGGTTAGGGTTAGGGTTAGGGTTAGGGTTAGGGTTAGGGTTAGGGTTAGGGTTAGGGTTAGGGTTAGGGTTAGGGTTAGGGTTAGGGTTAGGGTTAGGGTTAGGGTTAGGGTTAGGGTTAGGGTTAGGGTTAGGGTTAGGGTTAGGGTTAGGGTTAGGGTTAGGGTTAGGGTTAGGGTTAGGGTTAGGGTTAGGGTTAGGGTTAGGGTTAGGGTTAGGGTTAGGGTTAGGGTTAGGGTTAGGGTTAGGGTTAGGGTTAGGGTTAGGGTTAGGGTTAGGGTTAGGGTTAGGGTTAGGGTTAGGGTTAGGGTTAGGGTTAGGGTTAGGGTTAGGGTTAGGGTTAGGGTTAGGGTTAGGGTTAGGGTTAGGGTTAGGGTTAGGGTTAGGGTTAGGGTTAGGGTTAGGGTTAGGGTTAGGGTTAGGGTTAGGGTTAGGGTTAGGGTTAGGGTTAGGGTTAGGGTTAGGGTTAGGGTTAGGGTTAGGGTTAGGGTTAGGGTTAGGGTTAGGGTTAGGGTTAGGGTTAGGGTTAGGGTTAGGGTTAGGGTTAGGGTTAGGGTTAGGGTTAGGGTTAGGGTTAGGGTTAGGGTTAGGGTTAGGGTTAGGGTTAGGGTTAGGGTTAGGGTTAGGGTTAGGGTTAGGGTTAGGGTTAGGGTTAGGGTTAGGGTTAGGGTTAGGGTTAGGGTTAGGGTTAGGGTTAGGGTTAGGGTTAGGGTTAGGGTTAGGGTTAGGGTTAGGGTTAGGGTTAGGGTTAGGGTTAGGGTTAGGGTTAGGGTTAGGGTTAGGGTTAGGGTTAGGGTTAGGGTTAGGGTTAGGGTTAGGGTTAGGGTTAGGGTTAGGGTTAGGGTTAGGGTTAGGGTTAGGGTTAGGGTTAGGGTTAGGGTTAGGGTTAGGGTTAGGGTTAGGGTTAGGGTTAGGGTTAGGGTTAGGGTTAGGGTTAGGGTTAGGGTTAGGGTTAGGGTTAGGGTTAGGGTTAGGGTTAGGGTTAGGGTTAGGGTTAGGGTTAGGGTTAGGGTTAGGGTTAGGGTTAGGGTTAGGGTTAGGGTTAGGGTTAGGGTTAGGGTTAGGGTTAGGGTTAGGGTTAGGGTTAGGGTTAGGGTTAGGGTTAGGGTTAGGGTTAGGGTTAGGGTTAGGGTTAGGGTTAGGGTTAGGGTTAGGGTTAGGGTTAGGGTTAGGGTTAGGGTTAGGGTTAGGGTTAGGGTTAGGGTTAGGGTTAGGGTTAGGGTTAGGGTTAGGGTTAGGGTTAGGGTTAGGGTTAGGGTTAGGGTTAGGGTTAGGGTTAGGGTTAGGGTTAGGGTTAGGGTTAGGGTTAGGGTTAGGGTTAGGGTTAGGGTTAGGGTTAGGGTTAGGGTTAGGGTTAGGGTTAGGGTTAGGGTTAGGGTTAGGGTTAGGGTTAGGGTTAGGGTTAGGGTTAGGGTTAGGGTTAGGGTTAGGGTTAGGGTTAGGGTTAGGGTTAGGGTTAGGGTTAGGGTTAGGGTTAGGGTTAGGGTTAGGGTTAGGGTTAGGGTTAGGGTTAGGGTTAGGGTTAGGGTTAGGGTTAGGGTTAGGGTTAGGGTTAGGGTTAGGGTTAGGGTTAGGGTTAGGGTTAGGGTTAGGGTTAGGGTTAGGGTTAGGGTTAGGGTTAGGGTTAGGGTTAGGGTTAGGGTTAGGGTTAGGGTTAGGGTTAGGGTTAGGGTTAGGGTTAGGGTTAGGGTTAGGGTTAGGGTTAGGGTTAGGGTTAGGGTTAGGGTTAGGGTTAGGGTTAGGGTTAGGGTTAGGGTTAGGGTTAGGGTTAGGGTTAGGGTTAGGGTTAGGGTTAGGGTTAGGGTTAGGGTTAGGGTTAGGGTTAGGGTTAGGGTTAGGGTTAGGGTTAGGGTTAGGGTTAGGGTTAGGGTTAGGGTTAGGGTTAGGGTTAGGGTTAGGGTTAGGGTTAGGGTTAGGGTTAGGGTTAGGGTTAGGGTTAGGGTTAGGGTTAGGGTTAGGGTTAGGGTTAGGGTTAGGGTTAGGGTTAGGGTTAGGGTTAGGGTTAGGGTTAGGGTTAGGGTTAGGGTTAGGGTTAGGGTTAGGGTTAGGGTTAGGGTTAGGGTTAGGGTTAGGGTTAGGGTTAGGGTTAGGGTTAGGGTTAGGGTTAGGGTTAGGGTTAGGGTTAGGGTTAGGGTTAGGGTTAGGGTTAGGGTTAGGGTTAGGGTTAGGGTTAGGGTTAGGGTTAGGGTTAGGGTTAGGGTTAGGGTTAGGTTAGGGTTAGGGTTAGGGTTAGGGTTAGGGTTAGGGTTAGGGTTAGGGTTAGGGTTAGGGTTAGGGTTAGGGTTAGGGTTAGGGTTAGGGTTAGGGTTAGGGTTAGGGTTAGGGTTAGGGTTAGGGTTAGGGGTTAGGGTTAGGGTTAGGGTTAGGGTTAGGGTTAGGGTTAGGGTTAGGGTTAGGGTTAGGGTTAGGGTTAGGGTTAGGGTTAGGGTTAGGGTTAGGGTTAGGGTTAGGGTTAGGTTAGGGTTAGGGTTAGGGTTAGGGTTAGGGTTAGGGTTAGGGTTAGGGTTAGGGTTAGGGTTAGGGTTAGGGTTAGGGTTAGGGTTAGGGTTAGGGGTTAGGGTTAGGGTTAGGGTTAGGGTTAGGGTTAGGGTTAGGGTTAGGGTTAGGGTTAGGGTTAGGGTTAGGGTTAGGGTTAGGGTTAGGGTTAGGGTTAGGGTTAGGGTTAGGTTAGGGTTAGGGTTAGGGTTAGGGTTAGGGTTAGGGTTAGGGTTAGGGTTAGGGTTAGGGTTAGGGTTAGGGTTAGGGTTAGGGTTAGGGTTAGGGTTAGGGTTAGGGTTAGGGTTAGGGTTAGGGTTAGGGTTAGGGTTAGGGTTAGGGTTAGGGTTAGGGTTAGGGTAGGTTAGGGTTAGGGTTAGGGTTAGGGTTAGGGTTAGGGTTAGGGTTAGGGTTAGGGTTAGGGTTAGGGTTAGGGTTAGGGTTAGGGTTAGGGTTAGGGTTAGGGTTAGGGTTAGGGTTAGGGTTAGGGTTAGGGTTAGGGTTAGGGTTAGGGTTAGGGTTAGGGTTAGGGTTAGGGTTAGGGTTAGGGTTAGGGTTAGGGTTAGGGTTAGGGTTAGGGTTAGGGTTAGGGTTAGGGTTAGGGTTAGGGTTAGGGTTAGGGTTAGGGTTAGGTTAGGGTTAGGGTTAGGGTTAGGGTTAGGGTTAGGGTTAGGGTTAGGGTTAGGGTTAGGGTTAGGGTTAGGGTTAGGGTTAGGGTTAGGGTTAGGGTTAGGGTTAGGGTTAGGGTTAGGTTAGGGTTAGGTTAGGGTTAGGGTTAGGGTTAGGGTTAGGGTTAGGGTTAGGGTTAGGGTTAGGGTTAGGGTTAGGGTTAGGGTTAGGGTTAGGGTTAGGGTTAGGGTTAGGGTTAGGGTTAGGGTTAGGGTTAGGGTTAGGGTTAGGGTTAGGGTTAGGGTTAGGGTTAGGGTTAGGTTAGGGTTAGGGTTAGGGTTAGGGTTAGGGTTAGGGTTAGGGTTAGGGTTAGGGTTAGGGTTAGGGTTAGGGTTAGGGTTAGGGTTAGGGTTAGGGTTAGGGTTAGGGTTAGGGTTAGGGTTAGGGTTAGGGTTAGGGTTAGGGTTAGGTTAGGGTTAGGGTTAGGGTTAGGGTTAGGGTTAGGGTTAGGGTTAGGGTTAGGGTTAGGGTTAGGGTTAGGGTTAGGGTTAGGGTTAGGTTAGGGTTAGGGTTAGGGTTAGGGTTAGGGTTAGGGTTAGGGTTAGGGTTAGGGTTAGGGTTAGGGTTAGGGTTAGGGTTAGGGTTAGGGTTAGGTTAGGGTTAGGGTTAGGGTTAGGGTTAGGGTTAGGGTTAGGGTTAGGGTTAGGGTTAGGGTTAGGGTTAGGGTTAGGGTTAGGGTTAGGGTTAGGGTTAGGGTTAGGGTTAGGGTTAGGGTTAGGGTTAGGGTTAGGGTTAGGGTTAGGGTTAGGGTTAGGGTTAGGGTTAGGGTTAGGGTTAGGGTTAGGGTTAGGTTAGGGTTAGGGTTAGGGTTAGGGGTTAGGGTTAGGGTTAGGGTTAGGGTTAGGGTTAGGGTTAGGGTTAGGGTTAGGGTTAGGGTTAGGGTTAGGGTTAGGGTTAGGGTTAGGGTTAGGGTTAGGTTAGGGTTAGGGTAGGGTTAGGGTTAGGGTTAGGGTTAGGGTTAGGGTTAGGGTTAGGGTTAGGGTTAGGGTTAGGTTAGGGTTAGGGTTAGGGTTAGGGTTAGGGTTAGGGTTAGGGTTAGGGTTAGGTTAGGTTAGGGTTAGGGTTAGGGTTAGGGTTAGGGTTAGGGTTAGGGTTAGGGTTAGGGTTAGGGTTAGGGTTAGGGTTAGGGTTAGGGTTAGGGTTAGGGTTAGGGTTAGGGTTAGGGTTAGGGTTAGGGTTAGGGTTAGGGTTAGGGTTAGGGTTAGGGTTAGGGTTAGGGTTAGGGTTAGGGTTAGGGTTAGGGTTAGGGTTAGGGTTAGGGTTAGGGTTAGGGTTAGGGTTAGGGTTAGGGTTAGGGTTAGGGTTAGGGTTAGGGTTAGGGTTAGGGTTAGGGTTAGGGTTAGGGTTAGGGTTAGGGTTAGGGTTAGGGGTTAGGGTTAGGGTTAGGGTTAGGGTTAGGGTTAGGGGTTAGGGTTAGGGTTAGGGTTAGGGTTAGGGTTAGGGTTAGGGTTAGGGTTAGGGTTAGGGTTAGGGTTAGGGTTAGGGTTAGGGTTAGGGTTAGGGTTAGGGTTAGGGTTAGGGTTAGGGTTAGGGGTTAGGGTTAG